>CM060953.1:123721294-123742315 GCA_030765055.1 Mantis religiosa | reverse complement strand
GACAACATTTTGTTCTCCGATGAAGCCAATTACCATGTTTGTGGGAAAGTGCACGGACACAACAGCCGAATATGGGCATATAAAGAACCACATGAGGTATCGGAGTGGGAACGTGATACACCGAAAGTTAATGTTTGGTTGGGAGTGACAAACGCACAACCGTATGGCCCATTTCTCTTTGCCGAAAGGTCAATAACAGGTAACATCTACCTCAACATGTTAGAACTGTTCCTTGAACCGCAGCTTCAAGAGGATGGCATACTGGATACAGTTGTGTTTCAGCAAGATGGTGCACCTCCACATTTTGCAAACATCGTCCGTGATTACCTGGACAGAACCTTTCCAAGGAGATGGATAGGTAGAGGTTCACCTCGACTGTGGGCTTCCCGTTCACCGGACCATACTCCTTTAGACTTTTTTTGCATGGGGGTACATCAAATTTAAGTGTACACTAGCAAAGTGAACGCTCTGCCTGAGTTACGGAATCGTATCAGGGAAGCAGCAGGTAGAATTACGGTTGACTTGTTACAGTCTACATTTCGTTCCACTACAGAAAGATGGCGTATGTGTTTTCAGCTAGATGGAGGTCATGTAGAGGGGCACTAGAATATGTGTAACCATCCAAAATAATATTGATTTTTCAGTCACTGTCTTCCTTCATTGAAATGGATAGTGACTTTAGAGACACCCTGTATATATATTAGCCTGCCTTCTTGACAGCGATATGTGCAAACGGTTTTTCTCCCCTGGATAACCGTAGCGAAGTGACGATGACAATGATGATGATAGTGATGATTATGAAGTTTCTTCAATTCCAATAAGTGGACGTTATCGGTAGTGTGGTGGTAGCATGTCTGTCTCACGTTCAAGAGATCCCGAGTTTGAATCTTGGTCAGAGTGAGTTACCTGGATAAGGTTTCTTCTCTGCTTTTCCCTTATCCTGAAAGCCGAACGTCGGGTAACTCTAAGCTCTATGAACACTGGACTATTTGAACATCATTTCACCCATTCGATTCATCGTCCTATATGTCTTAACGTTGGAGGACGTACATAATAATAATAATAATAATAATAATAATAATAATAATAATAATAATAATAATAATAATAATAATAATAATAATAATAATAATAATAATAATAATAATAATAATAATAATAATAATAATAATAATAATAATAATAATAATAATAATAATAATAATAATAATAATAATAATAATAATAATAATAATAATAATAATAATAATAATAATAATAATAATAATAATAATAATAATAATAATAATAATAATAATAATAATAACAATAATAATAACAATAACAATAACAATAACAATAACAATAATAATAACAATAATAACAATAACAATAACAATAACAATAACAACAACAATAACAACAACAATAATAATAATAATAATAATAATAATAATAATAATAATAATAATAATAATAATAATAATAATAATAATAATAATAATAATAATAATAATAATAATAATAATAATAATAATAATAATAATAATAATAATAATAATAATAATAATAATAATAATAATAATAATAATAATAATAATAATAATAATAATAATAATAATAATAATAATAATAATAATAATAATAATAATAATAATAATAATAATAATAATAATAATAATAATAATAATAATAATAATAATAATAATAATAATAATAATAATAATAATAATAATAATAATAATAATAATAATAATAATAATAATAATAATAATAATAATAATAATAATAATAATAATAATAATAATAATAATAATAATAATAATAATAATAATAACAACAACAACTAAAGCTATATATATTCGATATGGCTAGAAGCCCGACACGATCTTGACAGCGATATGTGCAAACGGTCTATATTTCCTGGATAACCATAGTGAAGTGATGATAAAAATGATGATGGTAATGATGATGATTATGAAGTTTCTTCGGTTCCAATAGGTGGACGTTAAATATTTTCTTTTTGCTCGTACGCCACTGAGAACACGTTGGACATTTTCTACCTGATTGACCCAACAATGTCGCTCATACCGAGCAGATTGGCATACCAAAAGTTAACATTACGCATGTGCCGTTCCCACGTCATCGCGTAGCATATCGATCCATCGATCTGGAGACTCGATATTACATCACGTTGGACGGCCGGTCGTGGGAACGAGACCACCGTTGTGCCCTCCTGATTTGCATATTCGCTTCACTTCGATAGATATTTCTTCATCTCGAGCCCCATATTAGGTTCTTGTGAAACATGACAGTCTTAAGTCAAACTGACGCTCTATGCCACCATGTTTGTATGTCCGTCGCAGCTTCGTGCAGAAGAGAATCGCTAAAGCGATCGATGCGACAGCTAATTCATTAGTATTAATTCACAAGCTAATGCGGGGGGGGGGGGGGGGGGGGAGGAAAACAAATTGCGGGATACATCGACAAAACTGGAAGGGCAATGTACGCAAAAAATTGATCTGCACAGCATTTGGTGTACTTGGCAAACAGTAATGTAGGAGTCTATTCCACTAATATGTATATGTAAATTATGGAGAGAAAAATCTCTATGTGTGTACGCGCGTGTGTATGTGTGTGTGCGTGTGTGTGTGTGTGTGTGTGTGTGCGCGCACGCGCGTGCGTGCGCTTCTGTCTATGAACAGCATAACTGAAAGTTGTTTTAATTTCTTCCCCAAAAATATTAAGAGTATTATTCTTTTTGTATTCGTTATTTTAAATTTATTTTAAAAACACTTAAAAAGAAATCATAACAAATTATTATTGAAAGTGTTTGTGAAGTGAACGAGATTAAATGGGTCAAAAGAAGGACATGTGATAAAATGAGTTAGGAATGGAAAATAATTAATAGTGTTAATTTGTTTTAATGACGTTGAACGTTTAAAATTATTGGACATGGTATTTAAATGTTAATTGTTTAAATTAAGTTTTGAAGAGGAAATTCTAAAATTAGTTAAATAAACAACATGATTTTATTGTTCGTTAAGCATGACGTGGACAATAAGAAAATGTTTAATTACCATAGTGACGGTAAATTAAATAAACTTCGCTTTGCAGGAAGAAAGCGTCATTCTGTACCAGGACGCGACAGAGGACGGACGTCAAAGAATACGACGCAAGTTTTATAATGTGAGAAGTTAAAAAACTGTATTTCATTGAATATTATATAATCTAAGAACACGAATAAAGTTATTTATTAAGCTGTGTTACGATGCATTTTTTAAATCTTCATATACACGGTGTTCGTTTTTATTTGTGATTTTACTGCGCAAAATTTGACGTCATCAATAGCATCGCTGATGGAGCGAGTTTATATGCGGTTCTCCTAGCGGCTTGTGATTGTATTTGATGTGCTGACACCAGCTTAGAGACCTCCCTCTACCGGCAGGTAAATATACTATTTGAGAGATGAGTCTTCCCACGCAATATAAAGGTGCGTAATTTCGCTCGGTGCGTAGATAGAATAAATGTTGTTTTTTTTTTTAAAAAAGCTATATATTGCAATATAATGCACTGCAAAGCTAATTATGCTGTCATAAAAGTATACCATGAAGAATATACGAAATGATAAGTCAATGAACACTTATTTCACAATGAACATCTGTTTTTCTGTTATAGTAGACATATATGCATATTGTAAACTTGTCACATAAAATAGAAATATTTCAATTTGATCTCAATTCTTTTCTATCACCAACAGTTTCCTCACAATGTAACTTCATTACAGACCAGAAAATTAGCAGAAAATGTTCTAGGAATGCAAAATAAATTATTGTTGCACTATGTTCAAAGCTTTTATCCAAATCTAAATAAGAAAATATCTCTAGTACACATTCTTACTGTCCATTTTCTTATATTTCCTTTCTCTCTTCCCCTTAAACACTGTCTGTACTGCGAGATGGTATGCTTGAGGCCTTTTTGTCATAACATTATTGTTTCTAGATTGGGACCAGTTGCTTTATAGCGTCGATAACTTATCCTATATCTTGGAAACGTTTGATAAAACCAATTGGTTTTAAAAGGAATAATATTAAACTTTAAGATATTAAAAAGACATTAATAGACATTTTAATTAAGCGTGAGAATGACAAAAAGTTTTGTATCGTATACTAATAAAACGTAAGAGTTTTATGCTGCAAACAAAAGTGTGTTATTTTGACGGTACCTGGACACTTGACAACATTAAGCTCCGAGGGACTTGTATGAATGCCGGATAGTGTTGCATTAACTCCTCTATGCAGCGGTTTAAATTATATTTATATGTAGCGCCAATTTGAATGCCGGTACGAAAGTAGCATTCAACCATGAAGAGGCGGTTCTCTTCTGTTCATATACAGGGGAAGCTGGTTTTATTAGTTAACAGGGCAACCACACTAAGAGAGCTGTAATTTACTTACTATTCCCCAAAAATTACCGCTTCTTCTCCGTAGAGAGCACTATGATTTCAAGATAGACTCACCAGTTAACTATGACGTCATTCTTGCTCAATCGGAGGGCGGGAAATAACGCATAAAAATGAACACTGTGTATAATTAAAAGATTGAAGTGCTTTTAAAAGAAGCTAAGTCATTTTTCAGTTCCTGCAGACCTCTCTCCGAGAGCGCACCTGAGATATATTATTATCAACTGTAACAGCTACGGGGAACGTCGTAAGAAATCATTTCATCCCAAACATCAATCGGATCCAAATGTCATACCAACCCGGGGCTTAAACTTCATTCCGCGTAGAGAGGAAGAAGAATCATCCCATAACCATTGGAATTCGCTACATGACTAAAAACTGAAATTTGGTTAAATATTAAATGTTTTATTCAAGCTCAGTGACTTCCAAAGGTGAAACACAACTTTCAAAAAAATTTCTCCATTCCAAATTAAGAATTTTACGAAAATTTTAACTTTCTTAAAAATGTCACCCATGATTTTGATTAAATTAAATTTATTTGAGATATTTTTAGGACAAATGAAATCTATTTCTTCAATTTTTTGGGAATAATTTTTGAATTCGTCTTCATTCTGAATGGCTTTTACAGAACTAGTAAACAACTAAATATAGTGAAAATCTTAATATACAAAAAGTATGGATCTCGTATCTTACTATCCTAGTATCCTTCATACTTTCTCTAAGTACTGAGTTGAAGTGAATACATTGAGGACAACCTGTCTACTATATGAGAGAATAGTGTGGAGATCCTTAAAACTGCAGGGATCTAGCAGATCATATAAGTGGGGGTTAGGGATGAACACATTATAATAAAAACAAAAAATCGTCAAGCACAGAAGCACAAAAGAAAATAATACTCGGAACAAACTGGAGGGAAACCAGAAGATCCTTGGTTCAATTCCCGGCTATGGCATTGAATTTATCATTCTGGCTCTACCCTTTCATAGTGCGTCCTACACACGGCTAGTGTGAAAGAACAATTAATTTCCATTAATTGTGCCTAATAGTGATCCGAACTATAAAGTCCGGGACTTAAAGTACTTACAGCATAGTAAGTCGCCATTAAGGTAGTTGTCTCATGTGTTTATGAGAACTCCTAGTGGTTTACCGGGGGAAAAAACGAGTCAGTTGGAGAATTTATGTCATGTTGGCACGTTGCCTATAGTAGCTCAAACGGTTAGAGCGACTGGACGGAAACCAGAAGATCCGTGGTTCAAATGCCGGCTATGAAATTGAGTTTTAATTCTGGATCTACCCTTTCATAGTGCGTCCTACACACGGCTATTGTGAAAGAACAATTAGTTAACTGTGATATTTGTTTAATACTTTTATGTGTTTTATAACAGTAAATATATAAGCGTACAGCATATCGGATGGAGTTCAACTTTGTTGCCACATCTCATACCTTCGGCGCATATCTTCGCTCATCTTACCTCAATTTGGCTGAATTGTGTTTTTCTAGGTTGACCACACTGCAGAAACAAAGGCGTTTTAGCTCTCTTTTCTTCCCCTCTGCTCACACCACTCCGTAAATCCAGCGCTCAAGAAATCTTGCGCATATAGTATGTTGATTTAAGCATTAAGATGGCTCCGCGGTAAAGCGTAAATCTTGCATCGAGAGTACTATTGTTGAGATGCGTTTTCTCACTTAAATAATTCTCTTACGGTTATGACAAGTCTTAAAATTCTTCACCTTTTTCCTTAAGAGGCTCTTAATTAAACATCGAATTTGGTACTTAATTCCACACACAGTATTTCAGTTATAGTACTATTCAGAGAACAAATATAAGCATTTTCGTAAAATTATGCTATTATTTATCTTCACTAAATGCAAGTACTGCTTTCAAGCTCTCGTGTTTAATATTCAGAGTGTATATGTATGTGTGTAACTTTTCCGTAAATACCTTAGCTCAGTACTTCATCCTCAGTTAATGTTATAGATAAGCACAATGTCGGTTTGGGTGCCTCACTTGGATAGGCGCTATCCTATAGATCCCAAGGTCGCAGTTCAAACACGGCCCAAATCGATGGTTTGAGTATCCATGTCAGTATATTTACTGGTATGTAAAAGAACTCATGTGGGACAAAAATTGCATATGAACCTGTCGTAAACAAATGCAATATTCATGTTCGAGTAGCAGAGAAAGATTACAAGACAAATGCAGATTTCATTAAAGCGTATAAATTTTATATGTCTGAACATCAATTGCCTAAAAATGCCTTGCTTTTTATTCAATTCAAGCTTTAGACAGTACATTTTGAAATTTAAGTACTTATTTATTTGATCTTGAGCTATCACTAGGACAATTTAGTTTCAGAGCATGTACGAAAAGATATCTTATAATTAGTAACTGTCATCTCTGGCTAGCTAAAACAAATAGCTTTCTTTTAAAAAAAAAATCCTTTCTTTTTCTCGTGCTGTTTTAGTCAACCTGCATGATGCACAGGCAGTCTGTCCTGGATGAGTTGAGGTACTGTTTAAGGTTTCTTCTGAGTGTTTACCACATCCCAATAAGAATCTCGCTTATTGAGCCCTTCTTTTCCAAAAATTAATTTTGTAATATTTTACTTCCTCTTTCTTAAGTCTTGAATGAGTTGAGGTACTGTTTAAGTTTTTTTTTTCTGAGTGTTTTCCCCATCCCAATAAGATTCTCGCTTAGTAAATCCTTCTTTTATAAAAAATTAATTTGAAAACCTTTTACTTCCTTTTCTTAAGTCTTGAATGAGTTTAAGTATTGTTTAAGATTTTTATGAGTGTTTTCCACATCCCAATAAGATTCTCGGTTAGTAAACCATTAATATATATATATTACATTCTGAGCTTGGTTTTAAAGGGATGTTAATCTATTTAAAACATAAGAAAAGGAAGAAAAAGAAAATAAAGAAAACATACTTACGGTAATTACATATCTGGGTCTGTTAAGGTTTACATAATTATAATCTAAGGGGCTCAGATCTCAGCTACATAAATAAACAGATAAATAAAACCCTATTGATATATTTTTGCTTTGAAAGCAGTAAGAAAAAACAAACAAACAACAAACAAACCCGACAAGTAGATTGTGTTTGAACTCGCGGTATAGCACTCCAGCTTCGGATGCTACCGATTAGGGTAGCGTGTTCGGCTTCTAAATGCGCTAATCCGTATGTATGGCATAGTTGACCGATAAAGCGATTCATTCATTGTTGAGGAGTATCTTTTCTCTGTTACCGCTCGTAGAAAAGAATAATTCCGCATCGGCAACATTTCCCATGGAGAGAACATTAGATAATGACATGGGACACGATCTCATGAAGCGGCCACCGTGTCTTGTCGTTTCGTATTATCTAGCCGGAACAATCTTCGGTGCCTGTAACATGACAAGTTAATCAAGCGGTATGTAGAGAGATACCCAGGTGGGAAAGGAAGGGCCCGACTTCAAGGGGAGGGTCTCCTTGCTATTGAGCCGGACTCGTGAACCCTAAATGAGTGGTCTAAGAAATTCAGGGGTGCCCCTGCCTCCTTTTGTAAGACTGACCGAAGCTTCAGTGACGCTAGTGCAAGGAATTTAGCTGAGATGCCGACATGTATATCATTTGAATCGGAGAGAAACCATGAACAAGTAATCAGAAAGGCCAAAGATGTTGGACTTTGACGTTTGGGTTTTTGTTTGTATTTATTGAGCGAAATATCACAAAGTGGATAACATTATTTCAAACACTAGTGTATGATTAACAGTTTGCTTTTTTCAATAGAGAATTGTAAGCGTTTGTAATTCGTTCTTTGAATTTTAAATGGAAGACAAGAAAAGTGAAGCTACATTTTATTAGGTAGCTAATAAAAACAAAGGATTATCAAATAGAAAGAACAAATTTAAACTCTTTATATCTAAGCTTCTTTGGAAAAGGAACAATTTTAGCATGTTCTATGCACAAAGGAAACCTAATTTTGTGTGTGTCTAGGAAAAACACAATCGGTTGCACAAACAGCAGTTCATCTTTTGTGAAAAGCAACTTGACTGTCAGTCAAAAACACTTTTTAAACCAATTCTCGAACTGTATAAACACTTAAGCTCCACTTACTTTTTAAATTAGGACAAGTTTCAAGGACACCGCGTCCCCATCCTCAGCTGTGAACATCAGCTGTGAACATCAGCTGAGGATGGGGACGCGGTGTCCTTGAAACTTGTCCTAATTTAAAAAGTAAGTGGAGCTTAAGTGTTTATACAGTTCGAGAATTGGTTTAAAAAGTGTTTTTGATTGATGAAGCTCCACTGTTTATAAATACTTCTATTATAGTTTTATTGACTGTCAGTTTTTTAACTTTTTATCTGTATGTATATGTGTAAAGGTTAAAACTTTGGAACAAAAATTGTGACGAAGATTTCTGAAAATTGTCCTCCTTAGAAAATTTGGATGAGTATTTCAAACCAAATGTGCTCTAAACTCACTACTGATATGTTATGACAGCTAATAAGAATATTTTGTATATAAAAGGGGCCTAAACTTTTAAGGCTCTCTTTTATAGGACACAATAGTTCTATATATTTTTATTACAAGTAGAAATTTGAAACATTATTTCAGAAATAATTATATCAATACGAATTTGATAGCAAATTTTATAAATGCGCTTTCAAGACCCTAGAGATCTTTATGTATTAGAACTATACCTTAAATTAACGTGCCATTCTCTATCACTGTAGGTTATCTTTGTGCATATCTCCTTTTAAATAGTTCTCATAAAACTTTTTATAACTGTTCCAGATAAATAGAAGTGCTTTATAAAACTTTGGGACATTGACATAAGAAACAACTGATTGATTTTAATGATTTTGCTATAAATAAAATTCATTACCACGTACCCATCTCCAGATTCTTCTAGCATAGAGAATGGTTATAGAAGAGTTCTCACGTTCCCGCGTGGAATCGAATTTGGGCTGAGAAATCAGAATGTTGCATTCGGGAGCTCCCGGTTCGTTTTCAGGACTGACGCATGCTTCTCTTTTGCCTGTAGTTATGCTATCTACGGTCTCAAGAAAATCTGTGTCTTGTGGAATGTGAACAAGACCAAAGGTACAATTTGTTTCACTTGGAGAGTAAACATTAATAGTAAACATTAATAGAAACGTTCAGAATAGTCACTCGAAGATACCACAATAGTACTACCTATTGCATAACAACTTTCTTCATCCTCTATTGCATTTCTTGTACTTTTACTTGGGAGCAGAGATATCTGAAGTGTTGCATGAGGTTTATATTTTATATCTAGTTACGCGTTTGCACACTTTCCGTTGTAACTAGAAGTCAGTAATCAAAGCTTTTAAAATCAGCCTAGGTTACGGTTTGAAATACCATATTAGCTGCACGACCATATGGAAGAAAGAAGAAGAAAATAAATTAGGACTTATCACGAAAATCTATAAGGTATGCGAAAATTCAAACGAATAACAAATAATCCTTAACTCTCATAAAGAATATTTAAAATAAATATTGTGTTATAACGAAATTAACATTTTTTTGTGTTGTAAGTAGTCTTTGTCTACCTTTCATGGTAGAGCACTGTACAAAATTATGTAACATTTATTTAAAATAACAAGTCTTCATTAGCTAATATATATCGCTTTGTTTTTCAATGGTGTTCACAATCACACATTTTTCTTCAAATGCTTCTTGAAACCAAGGCCCTCAAAACATATATTTTCTATAAACTCTGCGCATGCAATTTTTGGGTGAAATGCAGTATTTCTTCTACAGGTACACTAGATCTACGAAAGAGAAAGTAACAAACTAGTACTATTTTACGTAAAGCCCCTATGCTTGAAACAAATATAAAAAGGCATAACGTTATAGTCAGTGTGGAACAAAGGAGGGGTCGTAATTAAGTGTAGCTTCATTCAACAAGGGCCGCGCCATGGCTGAGTGATTAGACCGCTTGGCTCTCATCAAGGTGGCCCGGGTGCGATCTCAGGCGACCGCATAGTGAGATTCGCGGTGGACAATATGGTGCGGGGGCGGATTTTCTCCGGGTCCTCTGGTTTCCGCCGACAATATCCAACCAATTGACCCATCACCTTTCCTATCACCTCATCTCTCGTACTTTCACTTCCGCGCGTTGTGTTGATTCCGGCATCTCTCTGATCAGGAAACCTCTGATTCTCATCCCGCTGCCTACGGACCTCGAGGTTCTGCGCGGGTCAGAAGGCCCTATGTTTCAGGAACTATAGGAATTCATTCATTCATTCTTTCAACAAGAGTGTTATCTTTAGCTGTTATAGCTGCTTTTTTTGTCATTTACGTCCTCCAACGTTAAGTCATATCGGACGGTGAATGAGATGGGTGAAATGATGCTCAAATGTGCCCAGGGTCCATGGAGCTTAGAGCTACCCGACATTCGTCTTTAACGATAAGGGAAAACCCCCGGTAAAAGCCTTATCCAGGTAGCTCGCCCTGACCGAGATGCGAACTCGGGACCTCTTGAACGTGAGGCAGACACGCTACCATCTACGCCACCGAGGCGGGCGTGATAGCTGCCGTTGTTATTGTGTTATAGCAACATTTTTTTTTCATGTGATTACAGTTATTGACAAATAGCCATGGAAAGTTACAGCATTCAGCAACGCGTAGAACTTGTGACAATTTATTATCAAAATAGATCATCTGTTCGTTCTGTCAGTGGAGAAAGATATTAGGCTCTTATAGCGGACTATGTTTGGCCTCAATTGGATGGTATGGATTTCAGAAACATCTGGTTCCAGCAAGATGGTGCCACATGTCATACTGCACTAGAAAAAATCGGTATTTTGAAGGAAAACTTCAGAGGTTTCATTATTTACCGTGGTGATGATGGTAACTGGCCCCCGAGATCGTGTGATTTAACGCCATTGGATTACTTCTTGTAAGGTTATGTTTAATAATCTCGAGTTTATGTCAACAAGTCAGAAACCGTAAATAATCTCATGAATAATATCACGAGTGTTCTTCTGTCACTGAAAATTGCGTCAACCGTATACGACAACCCAACGAAGTCGCGGCAGTCACTTAACTATTTTCACTTCTAAGGTAATGACATTAACCATGTTAAAAAAATAAACCTCTAACTTTAAAAAAAGTGTTTTATCTAAGTTCAAAAATAGGAAACTCTTGTTGAAAAACTATTTTAAATGGTTTATATTCTGATTTGAGGAACAAGTGGAAATTCCTAGCTAAATGCAGCAAATGGACTTAGTAGAGGGATCTTCTGGTATTTCTATCTCCAAAAGATCACGGTAAACCGGAAGCAGCTTTCGTTGAAACCTACGCCTTTTCACTGGATGGATTTATACAAGAGGAATGTGGATAGATGACGCTTGCAGAGAGCGGAATTACTATCTCACGCTCATTTACGAATGCTTTTTTCTACCTGTTGCACATGCCATTTCTCCTGCAACTGATTCATCTCTAATCCTGCTGGTAATCGCAGGATCATTCTAGTGCCTTAATTTTTCACCACTTTCATCTCTCCTCGTTTTCAGCTCTTGCGTATGCGAAAGATAACGTTTTACACAAGCTGTAATTTATAAACCTTTTTATGCCTCATATTACAAGAAATTGGATGAATAATTTGAGAAAAATTGAGAAACTTTCATACTTTCGGAGTTGGTTAGATGTTATTATAGATTTGGCACCGACAGTTAGAACTGAATTAGGACAAGCCAGGTTGGCACCCCTGATGCGCGAACTGTTAAGTATGAAGTGCTATGCGCGCTCTCACGCTGACTCGCCAACAATGCGCGATGTGACGTGCGGAACGGAAAATATTCATCAGAGAACAATAAGTGATGACAAGTTGTAATTATTGAAGTAAAAAGCTTTCTCTTCTACATTGCTGGCATTCATGTCCTGGCCTCACTCTCCTACATCGTCTAGAGTGCTCCTGCACAAATGGAAAGGTTTTATTGTCTAAAAGTAACCGTAACCGCACACTGAAGTATTTTAAAGCACGATCCCTCAGACTAAAATAAGATGACTAGGGCATGTTTGCCTTCTCTGAATGGCATTTCATTTTTATTTCGATTGTACAATTGCAAGATCAAATAAATCAAATCAATGCACGCATTAGTTCATAAGTAATTCTCCATGTGATTGAAATTAAGAAATGGAAATAAATATGCATATTTTATTAAAGATGTGCTCATATTCATTAACTTAAATTATATTAAATAAAAAATATTTGTGAATTTTACTACCAATTATGTGTCATACATAAGCATTTAAAGAGGATAATAAAAGTTTCAAACTAGTATTAATTTAATACTATTTCTTAGTCACTTTATGGACAACGATCAACAATATTAATTATTATTGCCCTAATATTTTACTTTTTGGTTTTTATTATGATAATTTAACTGTCATAAACTTCAGCATTTAATAAGCTATTTAATACAAGCAGAATTTGGTTCTAATGAATCTTTTGATGCATTATAATTTTATTTATAATAACAAGGAAACTATATCTACAATTAGCAATTCTTCGTCTTCCTGAAGGTGAGGCTCAGTTGTTTTACTATGTGCAATCTTGCTAGTGGAAGTGTGTATTATTTTAATTAATTTGACTTGGCTGCTGTGATAACCGGAAGTTTTGAATGATTTATTAGTTTTTCTTTGTGTGTTTAAAAAGACAGGGTAACTTATTCTACTCCTCCTCCTCCTCCTCCTCCTCCTCCCTCCTCCTCCTCCTCCTCCTCCTCCTCCTCCTCCTCCTCCTCCTCCTCCTCCTCCTCCTCCTCCTCCTCCTCCCTCCTCCTCCTCCTCCCCTCCTCCTCCTCCTCCTCCTCCTCCTCCTCCTCCTCCTCCTCCTCCTCCTCCTCCTCCTCCTCCTCCTACTCTCCTCCTCCTCCTCCTCTCCTCCTCCTCCTCCTCCTCCTCCTCCATCCTCCTCCTCCTCCTCCTCCTCCTCCTCCTCTCCTCCTCCTCCTCCTCCTCCTCTCATCCTCCTCCTCCTCCTCCTCCTCCTCCTCCTCCTCCTCCTCCTCCTCCTCCTCCTCCTCCTCATCATCATCATGATCATCATGATCATCGTTACTATTATTATTATTATTATTATTATTATTATTATTATTATTATTATTATTATTATTATTATTATTATTATTTTATTATTATTATTATTATTATTATTATTATTATTATTATTATTATTATTATTATTATTATTATTATTATTATTATTATTATTATTATTATTATTATTATTATTATTATTATTATTATTATTATTATTATTATTATTATTATTATTATTATTATTATTATTATTATTATTATTATTATTAGCTTCAGTAATTAAGTTAAGCATCATCACTTTGATTAACGGTTAAATTCCTTAGGCTGCATTCTTCTTAGAGAGAAAGTGAAATACATTGAGATAGAGTTATATCTCTGATTACATGAACATCTGTATCCATTGTCATTTACAGTGGTTCTACTACACATTTTAAATACTTTTAGTTTTCTAATTTATAATTTAATGTCCAATGGCATTAAGTAAAACGCTAGCAGATGTTTCAGCCAGGTAAATCTTTTATGCCCATAGTATGTGTTCCAGTCATAACTTCATAAGAAACAAAAGCATGAAAACTTATTTGATTTAGAACTACTGAACTTAAAATATAAGACACAGAAAACATGCTACACAAAATATTTTGAAAGTTACCACACAGGTACTTTTAATGGTGTGACGGAAGCTGTATTTTTCAGTTTTGCATATAGGTATTTCATGACTTTCCCCGTCTAACTAAAGTTACTGATGAGGAGGATTGACCACATATTTAAAACATTTAAATACACATTTTATTTATAAGTTTATGATAATTCAATTCATAAAGGTAAAGGGCACTTACTTATTGAGAAAGTGAAAAGTTTATTATATTTAACTTATGGACTTTATGATCACCATTATGACAAATTTCTCAATTTGAAACAATGTTGTATTATTTGACTTTTCAGTATGGCCATATTACCAACCTTTCTCTCTCTCTCTCTCTCTCTCTCTCTCTCTCTCTCCTCTCTCTCTCTCTCTCTCTCTCTGTCTCACTCTCTCTCTCTCTCTCTCTCTCTCTCCTCTCTCTCTCTCTCTCTCTCTCTCTTCTCTCTCTCTCTCTCTGTTAGTCTGACCGTCTCTCTCTGCCTTTGTCCCTATATACTTAATGAAAAAATCCATTGTCATCGAGCAATGTCTAGCTCGACAGTAGTTTGTTTGCTCTCTGTACTATGTAACCTAGGTACAGAAGATAGTGCATTCCATTAAAATGTTCGATGTCAAAATTTCATCAGAGAGACCTATTTTGAGTCCTCTTGAATAAAATACCTGTTTAGAAAAGCTCCCAGTGTGTTATGTGTGTGAGTGTGCGTGATCGGTATAACTCAAAAGCTAAATGCACTTCGTGTTTATATTATGTCCTTCAAGGTGCAACAGAAGTTTTTAAAGAAAATTCCAATACTCCAGACTACCTAATATGTTAACCATTATTCTAGATTTTTAACTTTCTCAAAAATGCCTCTAATTTTTGATTAAAATGTCATGCATTTAAAATACTTAAATAAAAACTAATGCATACATTTAATTGTAATGTCCATTTCATTATTATATTTATTGCTCCATTTGTAAGGAGTTTTGTAAAGTACTGTATCACTGATAATCATTATAACTAGCAGTAGATCAAATATGTGCATCTCTTTAAGATGCACATTTTTTTTTTTTTACATCAGCTATTTCCGAGACAACAGTCAATATTTGTTTCAATTGCTTATATGTTTAGCAATACTTTGTCCTGTAGATATTCACTTGTTTCTCTCAATATCGTGGAGAAGGTAGGAATTTGAATCATATAGAACGTCTATTAAATATCTGAATATCGATCCATTATCTTCTGTCTCTCTTGTACCTGCAACGAATATATCTGCAAATGTTTATTCGACATGAAGTAGCAGCTACAGAATTAAGTGCGTAAAAGTAGTTTACAGACCCTATGTAAAATAAGGTGAAATAATGAGAAGGGAAAATTATGAGAATGCAATACAGCATATTTATATAAAATTCCTCACCTAATGAAGCAATCTTTTTATGTATACAAAATTTATGTTGTTAACGACATTGTAATAATAATAATAATAATAATAATAATAATAATAATAATAATAATAATAATAATAATAATAATAATAATAATAATAATAATAATAATAATAATAATAATAATAATAATAATAATAATAATAATAATAATAATAATAATAATAATAATAATAATAATAATAATAATAATAATAATAATAATAATAATAATAATAATAATAATAATAATAATAATAATAATAATAATAATAATAATAATAATAATAATAATAATAATAATAATAATAATAATAATAATAATAATAATAATAATAATAATAATAATAATAATAATAATAATAATAATAATAATAATAATAATAATAATAATAATAATAATAATAATAATAATAATAATAATAATAATAATATAATAATAATAATAATAATAATATAATAATAATAATAATAATAATAATAATGATGATAATAATGATGATAATAATGATTATAATAATGATGATAATGATGATGATAATGATGATATGATGATAATGATGATGATAATGATGATGATAATGATGATAATGATGATGATAATAATAATGATAATGATGATGATGATGATAATAATAATAATAATAATAATAATAATAATAATAATAATAATAATAATAATAATAATAATAATAATAATAATAATAATAATAATAATATAATAATAATAATAATAATAATAATAATAATAATAATAATAATAATAATAATAATAATAATAATAATATAATAATAATATAATAATAATAATAATAATAATAATAATAATAATAATAATAATAATAATAATAATAATAATAATAATAATAATAATAATAATAATAATATAATAATAATAATAATAATAATAATAATAATAATAATAATAATAATAATAATAATAATAATATAATAATAATAATAATAATAATAATAATAATAATAATAATAATAATAATAATAATAATAATAATAATAATAATAATAATAATAATAATAATAATAATAATAATAATAATAATATAATAATAATAATAATAATAATAATAATAATAATAATAATAATAATAATAATAATAATAATAATAATAATAATAATAAAAGTGAAGGTATACATTTCGTAACATATGATGACATTTCATGATAAAGGGTTGCAAACTTTTCTTCTCCACCTGAGAGAAATGTACTAAAAATCCATTGCTCTGTTTTAAGTGCCCCCCAGGTGAAATAAAGTATTTTATCCAATTTTTCTTTTACCTTACACAATAGAGTAGTAGCAAAAAGCCGACTATTGACAAGGAAAAAGTTGTTCAGTATAATAATGTAACAAAAATCGTTTAATTAATTTATATTATTTGTAGAATACCATTAGTAAGGAATAACGTAATTTCAATATAAATAACTTTTTCTGAATATTACATAAAATAACATGTGAAATTCGTAAGAGGGAGGTATATCACAGTTTTATTTATACAGTTAAGACCATATCAAAAGCAGTTTAGACTAATTTTTGCTATGTAATTTGTTATTTAGTGTGTGAAAGGGGAAACGCACTTAAAAATACTAATACTAATATATACTAATACTAATAATTGCAAACAACTGCGTTATTACCTAATTGTTATATTTAGCAATAGATAGCGACTTTTCCTGTATGCATTGTAGGAAAACTGTAAGTATATTGAGGTAATTTGACGCCTGTTAAACAAGTGTCAGACCGACCTGTGTCAATAGAGAAAACACTCAAATGTCAAAAAGCTTTCAAAACCTGGGTGTTGAGCCAACTCCACTTGAAGAGATTCCCACCTCTCGTCCTTTTGACCTTCCTGATCCTTACTTGCGTTTGTATTCTTAGTTTAAAGCCGCTCTAGAGGTTAATAATATCTCGTGATTTAGTAAAGTTGTTTGGAATGTACTGGAGAATGTTGATTGTGCCTTTCATTGTATAATCATTTGTTTTGGATATAGGCTGCTCAACTGTGTAAGTATGGTGTTCTTTTTTTTTTCCTTGTACTTTAATGTGACAACCAATCTATAACTGCAGATATGCCTATGAATATTGTAGTTAATTGCTCGTTCTATCACTTGTATTAAACAATTAGAGAGTCAATGGAATGTGTTTCACTCAGGATGAAATGCCCATTGTATGGCGCAGAATATATTGTGTTTGAATATAGAGTAAAATCTGGGGGAATGTGTTTATCAACCACAACTTAAACTGGAAAAAGGTAAGAATGGTATAAAGGATATTTTTCCATTAATTTTTTCTCACCAAATGTCTCTAACATCTTTATTCAGATATTTGCTCTACTAATAAAATGTATATATTTAATTTCTGTAAATAACCTATGAGATACTCTTCATTTGAAATGGTTTTTGCATTTTTGGTAATGCGTAATAGGAAAAAGATCAGTACATGAAAAATATAAATTTTTTTAAAACGCAATTATTTATCCAAATACATTTTGGTTAGGCACAATTAACGTTTCTTAGGCCTTCATTTTATTGGCCAGAATTTTCAGAAAAGTTCAAGATTTTCTAAAACAAAAGTTTCCAAATATTTTTCTTCCAACCATGCAAATATTATGGAATTTAAAAGCCGCATTTTGTGACCCGATTTATAAAAATTGGATTATTGCTTTAGCTTTATATTTTAAATGAAGTGTTTAGTGAAACCATTTCCACATCTTATCTCAATCAATATAAGATAAATAGAAAAATGAGAGAGAGAGAGTGTATAGAAAATAGATTAATCTGAATGTAAGATGCTTTTTCACTTAAGATGCTTTTATTTCCCTTTGGTTTTGCTTTTTATCTTGGTAAAATATAGATTAGAAACTATGTTCATGCCCCAGATTTAACGGAATACTTTTAGGATGCAGGTTATAGTAAAATATATTGACACTTTCTCTACTCTTATCGCAGGAAGAGTAAATATTACATTCCACAGCAATTACATGCACACCAATTTTAAGAAGATCCCTAAATTCGACAAAACTTGTTTAAAAAATGTGTTCTCACTCAATTGTGTGTGTGTGTGTGTGTGTGTGTGTGTGTGTGTGTGGTGTGTGTGTGTGTGTGTGTGTGTGTGTGTGTGTGTGTGTGTGTGTGTGTGTGTGTGTGTGTGTGTGTGTAGAATGACTAAAATGAAAAGTCAGATCTATATTTGAATTCAGCTTCTTACAAGAAATTAACATAAAGGGTGTTCAAGAGAATGTTCTCACTCCAAGCTATACAAGGAAAATGTCTCGTATCTTCTCTTTTTTGCAAAAACTGGTTTAGACGATTTTTATTCATATATCGCCTGTTTTATCTGAATACAATTTATATCTAAATTTTCTGCAAATAGCTTCTGAAGAAGACTTCATTACGATTCACTTTTATAACTATAAAATCTTAACTTATAGACAAAAAGTATGCCTCAACGTAGAGCTTCTTAAAATATACAATTTATGTTTATTTTCTAGCTTTAGCCATTTACGAGATATTCATGTTTGTCGGAACTTTCCGGTATTACAAGCTACACATTTTTGCAGCTTTGTGTGTTTATGTTCCTTTTACTCAAGAGGCCATGAAAAGAATATTCGTAGTAATATAAAACTTTCATAGAGTTGCTTTCAAGAATAGTTTGCAGAATAGGTATGAAAGTAACTTAAATTGGCACAAATTAATTTGCTAATACTCTTTTCCATTTGTATGCCTTAAATTAGAGTTATTTATTTTATCGAATAGACTCTATTAGAAGAAAACATTTAACTAAATTTATAATTAGGAGTTTACACCCAAAATGAAAGATTTGCAACAAATGTATTTAGTTTCATGACAACTACTCTTTAAAATCTAGGTCAGATTATTGATGAAGATATTTCGAATGTGAATTTTATTGAAGTGGTTATTTTTGAATTATGAAAAATTTGAAATAAAGTTATTAGTTATTTTTCCTTGCCTTATCTGCACTACACTTTTCAATGAGTTTCTAGCTGAGAATAAAAAGTAAGAACACAATTGACTGACGCTGGTGTAGAGAATGTAGTAGGGAGTGTAGATATGGAGAAGCTAATCTGATCTAAGGTAAGGGATGTACTTCTTTATTTTTGAGAAAAGAACAGTGTGAATTATGTGATATGACTTGAAAGATGACTTTATTAAAATTCCAGTTAAAATGGGCACAGTACATATTTGCGGTAAGTACAACTATTTAATTTAAAATCTAAACAGGGATTTAAAAGAAATCCTTCTATTCATGGACATATGAGACTTTTAAGACATAAGGAGGCTTCCTAAAACCTTTAAGAACAAACTAAATTTAAGTAAAGTAATAGAAAGATTTATTTTAGTTATATTTTATCTTATTATGCAGTGTCAAACAAAGTATTTTATTTTGCAGTGTCATTGCAAAAGTAAAGTGTAAATTGGAAGGCGTTGTATAAGCTTTGTATAGTTAAATATTGAACTACTTTTTATGCAACGTATTAAATGGTTTTACGATCAAGTCACTTGCAGAAATTATTCAGATAAAAGCAGACAATAATGCATTATTTATAAACCGATGATGTTCTTACTTACGTCATAAAGAATAACAAAAATTACAAGCATGTTGGTACATATTCGTCTAATTTCACACAGGTTAATCAATTTTATACTTGCTGTATAAATAGAGAATATTCGTTCTCTCTCTCTCTCTCTCTCTCTCTCTCTCTCTCTCTCTCTCTCTCTCTCTCTCTGTGTGTGTGTGTGTGTGTGTGTGTGTGTGTGTGTGATTTAAGGTAATCTCCAAAATCTTCCACTGAATTTGGCAATTTTTGCAATTAAAATGGCAGTGTCCTTTCATACATGGTATTTCCAGTGGGGAATTTAGAGTTTCACCCAATATTATTCCTACTTTGTTGAAACTGATAATCAGGAAATATACAAAACAGAAATTATTGACATCCAGCTGAAGAGGTAAAATGGTAAGATTAAACTATTTTATGCCTGAGTTATTAGAGGGTGAATAATCACCAAGTAGGAAATCTGGAGCTCATCGATCTCCAAATGTTGGACACATCCGGAACTGTTTCTAATTGTTCCCAAATGCATAAAATTGGTGGAGAGTTTTGCATCACCTCTAAACTCACTGAACTCTTTTAATACTCCTACACTCTGTCTTATTCAGATGCCTTATCCAACTCTGTTCCTATATTCCTCTTTGAGCTTTCTCAGCAATTAGATAATCCATTCCTGTTCATCTTGAGGAATTACTAGGTCATCCACGAAAAAGAGAACGAAGAATACTATTAGCTATCCTTATTCAACACTCGTTTCAATTTCATTCCATCTCGAAAATTTTAATACTTCCCTTACTCTTTAATTTCAATCCCATATACAGATAGAACTAGAGTACTTTGGGCATTCAAGGTACAAATTTATGCTTCCGAGCTATAGGATTTGGATA
>CM060953.1:123696294-123716294 GCA_030765055.1 Mantis religiosa | reverse complement strand
TAGTAAATCTTATGTATATCGCATTTAATATCCTAGAAGAAGAAATAAATTATTAATGAAAGCATATACGTATTGTGCTTTCAAAGTAAATTTAGAAATACAAAAAAATTCTTTAAGTTCTATACTCTTTGTATTGTCGCTTGCACGTTGTTTACAATTAGAGAAAATCTTTCCAAAAGAATCACAAAGAGTTTAGTTGTCTATGCGGGCTATTCTGAGTGTTTTATAAAGAATTTAAAGTAACCACCAATCATTTGGCTACTTATTGGCTTACTTATTCGTTTACTGCTCTTTTCTACTATTATATGCTTCAGTGAAAACACCCCTTAACAGTTTTTAAAACTCATTTTAGAAATAAAATAATTCAATAACTGTTGCTTGTTTATTGAGGGTAACCAAAATGTTTGAAATGGTCCATTGGGCCCATTTAAAATAAGAACATATTTTTTCCATACGAAAACTTTTAAGTCCTCTTGCTACAGTAATATTTGAAATTCCCAGCGTTCTTTTTTTTCTATCCATTTGAGTGATATTCATCTTTAATACTATGTGGGCGTCTCTGTATGTGTATAATTTGGATACGTAAATAGCTTTCACATTTATCTTGAAAATTCATGTTAGTGGTAAGTGATCAATCAAAACTACTTATTCTTTAAACCGTGGCTAAATTATTAAATCCTGTACGTATTTGGAAAATATGCATCAATTTCAAAGCAGTTTATGTTCCCAATCACCTACATGGTGTCACCAAATGTTTTTCTGCTGGTAGAGTTCGGTGTCACAAGGTTAAAGATGTTTTTATAAAATTTATTTTTGTTGGATGTCTTATATTGGTTTATTTGTTTTATTCTGTGCTTAATAATTACTAATTGTTTTGATGACTTCCACGACGTTAAGGTATAGAAAGTGTATAACAGCAAGAGCCAGCATGCGAATGCTGATAAGAAATTTCATGAAAGAGATATAAGTTCTCTTACACTATTCAAAATTAAAACTTTATCACACACTTCATGCAGATCTGCTAGACGAAATATGCAAACACTGTGATGCAAGATATTAAAGAACAAAAGTATGGATCTACATTTCAGGGTTGTTACTTTGAAGGGCTAGTTTATTTTTGCAGTAGGTAGTATAACTAACGCCTAATTTAGATATATGTACTAATGTTTTTATGGATAATATGCTCATTATTCGAGCTGCGATAAGTAATTTATTCACAATATTCTTGATATAAACATTTTGGCTTTCAACAACTGCAGTTTAATTACAATAAGCCACTAGTAAATATATTTTTGAAGAAGGAAACCCCAGGAAATAGACCAAAACCTGCCACAGAAAAGAATATGTTTAAGTTATTAAAGTAATATTTTTTTATTTTTTCAATTTTTAAGTAGTGTTAACATTTATGAAATATTCCGATTTGCAACTTTATACTTTTCAAAAGCATGAGTGCGTCATTAAATGACACACTTCAAGGTTTGCGTTTCTTTATTTGTATAATGCAATCGTAGAGAAGGATAACTTTTTGTATGAATTATGTAATATATATATATATATATATATATATATATATATATGAATACTCCTCCAAATCATTATTTTCTAACTCGTCGAAAAATCCAATTCACAGTCAGTAAGCAATCGTACCAGCAGACATCCCTACACATACTACACTAGGTTACCGATAGATGGCAGGCGCTCCGTGCGATACTCAGAATCCATCGTAGCTGTCAGCGTCTTGTGCTTGTGAAAATCGAGTAGCGGAGCTAATTATTACAAAATGCTAATGAGATACTACAATTTCATTATCTCATCTCGATTACACTCTCCCTGTTGACATTTTTAAAAAGCTTCTCTTACTAATTAGCATATCCAGGCTACGTCACAAATAACTAATTGGTGTTTTATTATTTGTATGCGGTAGTTATAACTGTTTCTGTCTCTCACTATCTTCCGTTTTTATGTGCTATATTTATTCTATAGTGGAAATAAGTTATAACTCTTATTTTTTCCTAATATTAACTCCTGAAATGTAATCTATAATAAATTATGGGAAAAGAAAATTGTGCTGGTGTACTTGCACAGGGGACCAATAAATAAAAATTGAGGAAGAGATAAATTGTAGCAATTGGTCTAATAAACAATTAAACATAATTTCACGGCAACTCACTAAAAAAATTTTGTTTACCCCTTCATCAAGAGACTAAGACGAGACAGAAAAGACAAAATGAAGGCAGTCGAAAAGTTTGTTTTGTAGATTTTAATCTTAATCACAGCTTTTAAAATATTTGAGATTTTTTAATGTAGGCTCCATCTTTACGTCACCATATGAATAAAAGTGAGTTAGGTTTGCATTTTATTGTGATATTACAAATTTGGAGTGACTTTCAGCACAAGGTTATAAATTATGATGATTTAAATATCTTGAAGTTGGATTATTAAAACAGGAAATCATAATGATATTAAACGAAAGTTGTTTTTTATTTCGTTGAAATGTAACATGAAGTGTTTTTGTTATGATTTATTATAGAATATAATGCATTTGGATTTTACAAACTGATAAATAAGCTAATCAACAACTTAAAACTTTCTTAGCTCTTCTTTTTAATGCTGTTTTCAACCTCCGACATATAAAGAGTATTTGGTCTGTGGAAACGTAGAGTCAGACTGAAAAATTCAATGCCATGGCCGGGATATGTACCACGGATCTTCTGGTCTCCGTGCAGCTGCTCTAACCATTGAGCTACTATAGCCAACGTGCCTATATGACATTAAATTCCCCAACTGACTCGTATTTTCCCGGTAAACCACTTAGGAGTTCTCATAAATACATGTGACAACTACTTTAATGGCGACTTACCACCTGTAAGTACTTGAGGCCCGGGCTTTATAGTTAACCACTATTAAGTCAATTAATGGAAATTAATTGTTCTTTCACACTGGCCGTGTGTAGGTTTGAAGAAAATTATACTACCACAAAGTAACATTTGTACGAAAAATAAATTATTTTGTTAACATAGATCCAACAATTTTTATTAAAATCCCATAAGATTAAGATGGCCAATGCAATGACTATGCACCATTTTCTGCAAATAGCTTTTAAAGTCCATTGCATTCTGAAATAATAAACAACGAAATATATGTAGCCATACCGTTTATTTAAAAACTAGATTTCTTTTCTATGGATTTTACTGCTTCCCAGGTATTCGTTGTTATTGATGAATTTTCATATTATTTCTTGCAATATTATGAAAAGAATATTGATTTCATAGCCAATATCTAGTGATTTTGTAAGTATTGTTTCAGGCTGTTGTGTCTCTCTTGTGCCTACAAAGAATGTTAATTGAACCATTAACATGAAGTGAATAGGAAAATAAGTTTCTGTAAACATAATTTATAGAAATTACGTTTAAACGGTGTTCGTGAGCTACTATGCTCTTTGCTTGAATAGTTTATACAAATGACATAAAGGTTGATAAAATATGTATATCCACTTTCTATCGGTGTAATTAATTATCTATACCGACTACTTGTTTCTCTTTCAGTTATTTTATTTTAATCCTTTTCTACTGGCAATATTATGATCTGTATGGGGGCAAGTATACACAAAGTTAGTTCTGATTGCTGCATGGATTTAACCAACATAATTTGTACATACCTGTATTATTTTTGTTGAACTATAAGTTTTATATCAATATTAATGTAATATTTCGTAATTAATGATAAGTGCTGCACGTAATTACACACCTGAACACTATTAGTTGCTTTGACCTTCATATTCACTTCTATACGTTACGTACGAATAGTTAGGGTAACGGATTTCTAAGGAAGAGGCCGAAATGTAAAGCACTTAGAGATTTATTTAATTTAATCTATATAAAGTTGAAGATGAGTTATATTTTAGCTCAATACTGAAATCTTTGAGGATAATTATTTTACTCTCCTATAATTTGACATAAGAATCTTTGACAAGAAAGATTAACAATTGCTCTATAAAATGATTGAAGATAAGAAAAATAACTACATTAAATATTTTTCATATGCTAAAATGAATGCATAATATAAGGCGCACTAGTGAAAAGTTTGTCAGGAGAAGGCATTAGCCAGCCAGTTTCGTGTTGAGAAAAAGCAATTAGTGAAGTCATTGATGGTATGGCAATTAAGCGTTGCGATGAACCCAATCAACGTAAAATCCATCAGCCGAATGTACCTTATCTGGACTTTAAAAGAAAAAATTGTTTGCATAAATACTTGTTCTAAAAATTAGAAAGGCAAATAATTCTTCGAATTTAGCAAGTCGCAGAGCAGCAGTATAGATAGTGCTTCAGATGTGATGGGAAGTGTAAGATTCGGCAATATACATGTAGGATATAAGTGTCATCTAGGAAGGGGGGGGGCTTATTTCATAAAACGGCATGCATTTTTAAAACTGGTATCTTCTTTACAGTATTACAGTCTTGCTGTCACCAATCATTGGTTATCCGAAGCGATGGTTTAGGAGGTCACCAGAAGGAAACTTCCTGCCAAACATTTCAGCGACTGATGTCAATTTACACTTCTCATTGCTAATACGGAAACATTTATTTTGAATCTTTAAGTTGTTGATATGAGAGGAGTTAGCAGATACAGCAATCAATAGCTATAGGATTCAGAAATAGTTTAATTCTCCATCCTCAAACAGTAGACAATTTTCTTCAAACAGCTCATTTATTGGCTTCTATTAAAATGATTATATTAAGTAATCACTGTTGTCTATTCTCACACGAACCCTTTCGCCACTTTAGCAGCTGGCAGTAGATTCAACAGCCGGAGATATTGGAAAAGGCCTCAAAAGAGTCACAAGCCGGAAGGGGCCGTGCCAACTTATAGTTTCATTTAAATTGTCCTGCTTCTTTGATAAGGAATATTAATTTCTTAACCAAATTCTGTGTAGGAATATTTTCCTCAAGGGTTGCAATACACAGTAGGTTTTGTGTTTCCTACCTAAATTGAAACTGAGTTTTTATTTATGTACGTTGTGTAACTGCTGTAGTTTTCAGTGTCCTATTCTATACAGTACGTGGAAGACCGCTTAATTATGCTTATAGGACTGTATCAGAGTTCAGGTTGTTTTACGTGCCCCAAATCTACGACACGGGACCACTGCCTTCACTTCCCTTCCGAAGCAAGCCATGCTAAGGACTTTAACTCCGAAAAAATACATTACTCTCTGCCGGTTTTAACCAAGCGGAATGGCTCATGCAGTTTCGTCTATGGCCCGCACTCTTGAGGTCCGGGTTTGATTCCCGTGACTGACCTACCTGATCCAAGGGCCTTTTTTCGGGAATTTTCCCGGATCGCCAGGATAATGCTGGGTAGGTTAATTATATCTTCCGAATTTCAGGGTAGAATTGTTGGCGCGTGTCTCGGCGTTGCAGTTGTTCCTCTTATAGGAGTTCTGCGGTATCCGGGCCGGCCTGGTGGGCCGTTTCAGGGTCATGGTGGGCGGGATGCCCGTTGTACTAGCATGCCGGGGAGTTTCCAACTTGTCAATATTGTAGGAACCCTGCCCTCTGTTTCTTGGGACGGCCACCCTCTGTCTCCTCTCGCCTCATTTCTCCTCCCGGGCGTGCCCCACAGACCAAGTTTGGACCTCCGTGCCGAGTCCCCTCCATAGCATAGTCCAGTCTAGGTCAGTCTGCCAGTTTTGAACTGGGGAATCAGAAACTAACATATTACTCCTAGATCACGGAGGAGGAATTTCCTATCTGAGATCTTGCATTTAAAGATTATATGAGAAATAATATCGTCTTCTTCATTGCATAGGCTTACTGGTTTCCATTGTTTTTCTTATAATCTACAATTCCCCATTAATATCCAGCTATTTATTTTGTAATCATAATTTTAGTTTTAAATGTAAAATAAATGAGCAGTCACTGTTATTAGCCAGGTAGCAAAGGATAAGGTGTGTGTTCAACATGATTAGGGTAGATGCAGAGAGTGTGTGTGTGGTGTTTTAGGGCCCGTCGACAGCAAGGTCATTTGGGCCGGGTAGATGTAGATATATAAAAAAAAAATTATCACAAACACCTCAGGGTCTATTTTTATGGGAATACTACAATAATTATCATTAAATCAGTTATGTTCCATTTTTATTCAGTGGTTGACCACCTATTGTGGGTCCAAATCTTCTGCTCTTTCGCAAATCGCGAGAAGAAATATGGTGCAACTGCGTTGTTGCCACATTCATTTCATTTGGGCAGAGTGCTCCTCTATGTAGCACCGAAATAACTGAATCAAAGTTAAGCTTAAAACCGACAGTGTCTACAGCAACCCTTTACTACTCACTTTGTTATTGTTCATTTAAGCTTAATTCCTTCAAAGTGCAGGAAGTGCACTTCAACTGCAAACCGTAATACCTCCAAAGGTCATAGACCTCCATCTACCTGATGTCCTATACGTCCTCTTAACTGTTAAAGGATTGTTTCAAACAATACTTTGCTTTCTTCTGGAGGAATGTTTCTTGTATTGGGAACATTGAATACTTCCTTTAGGAATTTACAACATGTTTCAGAGGCAGCCGTTGGTTGTGAAAATCACACACATTTTTGTTCAAACAATTATCAAAGTATAATGGCCAAGTGTCAATATGCCCGCCTCGGTAAAATGTCTGCCTCACGTTCAAGCGGTCCTGAGTTCAAAACTCGGTCAGGGTGAGTTATCTGGATAAGGTTTCTTCAGGGGTTTTCAGGGGTTTTCCCTTATCGTGATAGAACAATGTCGGGTAACTCTAAGCTCTATGGACCCTGGACTCATTTGAGCACGATTTCACCCAATCCATTCTCCGTCCGATATGACTTAATGTTGGAGGACGTAAATTACACAAAAAATGTCAATATTATAACAAAAAAAAAACACAAATACCTTAATGTAGCCCAGCATCGCTTTATTACCATTATGTTCATTACTAATTATTTGTCTTCGTATGAAAATAACGAAATGTGATTTAAAATTAAATACGTACAAAATTCCATTCTCTTTACTGTTCTTTCCATATAGATACACTGTAGGAGGTAGAGAATGTGGTGTTGTATTTAACTAAAATGCCACCAGAATTATAAGTTTTGATGCAGTCTAAATAAAAAATGGCATTTTTATAAAAAGTACTAATGGAGATAGCTCTGCGTTAACGCGTGAGGCTCGCATTCGGGAGGCGCCGGACTCGATCGACGTATATATTGAATTTATTAGAAATAGTCTTTGAGGTCCCCTTCATTGTAACTTTTAATAATTGACAATCCAAATGATAATACATAAAAAAGGAAGATCTCATTAAAGGACAGAACTTTTGTGGAGCTTATCTTCTCAGAAGTATTTATTGTTTACGTTTGCATTTTTGAATACTTAATTTAGCTACAATGAAAAATAGAAAGCGATAGTCATATCGTTTAAGAGCTGGTCACTATGTTATGGTTTTGAAATTCGATTCTCTTCATGAGCAGGAGGAAAGGAAAATAATGAGAAAATAATGAATAACGACTTTTATTTGAAAAAAGTGACAAGTATTTGTACAAGTACTAATATCTTCTAACTTGAAGTGGAAAGAAGAATAAGTCTTTTTGAGAATTGTTTGGGAAATGGGCAAATGAAATCATGTAAATGTGATGTATAACATATTTTTTTTAATTGTACAGCAGGTCGTCCCTTTTTATCCTATCTACCTGTTGCTTGTCTGTAATATGAAACATGAATGAGTGTCCGTAATATTGCGTGTTTTTCTTTCTTTCATTTTTTATTTATTGACGCTCTTTGATTGCTGTGGTTATCAGCATCCCATTCTACGAGGGCTTTTGAATAAAGAATGATCATAATTTTTACACGGTCATTACTTTTTGCACTAAAATTCTATCTTATTATATTCTGTTAGCTTAATGTGAAACAAACACGCCATAGTAGTTTCATTGTTGGTACTCCTGGTTCCCGCCTGTGAGAACCAGGCAAGTTCAGATATGTTCAGTATCGCCTACCACTGCGGAGGTAACATGCAGTTAAAGTTGATGATAGAGGAAGATCCGGAGATTCTTCCAAACGTAATCATTGCTGATGAAACTTGGCTACATCATTTTGATCCTGAGAGCAAACAGCAAAGCTCAGTGTGCAAATCCCCTTCATCACCAACCCCAAAACGCAAAAGTGGTTGCTTCTGCTGGGAAAGTTATGGTCATCTCATTCTTTGAAATTCTGGAATGGTTTATCAGCATGTTGTACCTGCACACACATCACTAACTGGACAATACTACAGGGATGTCCTGAAAACATTGCAAGTCCATATCAGACGCAAACGACAACATTTCCATGAAACAGGCTGGATGCTGTGCCACGATAATGCGCGGCCGAATATTGCCAATATTGTTGCTGAATATCTTGCAAAAATCAACGTGAAGTGCATCCCTCAGCCTCCCTATAGTCTGGATTTAGCCCCATGGGAGAGTTTTGTATTCCCTAACTTGAAGAAACGCCTTCGTGGGAGGCATCCATCATCAGAAGCAGTGGTGAAGGCTGCGGAGGCGATTTTGAAGGATCTCTCAAAAATGGTTTCCAGCATGTCTTAGAAGACTTGCAGAAACGCTGAGACAGGTGCATATCATTCAGGGGAGATTATTTTGAGAAGGACCATCAAAATTATGAGAATGAGTAAAGGTACGTTGTAAAGAAAGTTGTGATCATTCTTTATTGAACAGCCCTCGTTTACTGGGTTTGAAAGATGACTCAATGTTACTCATAAGCTTCTTTGGCAGGCTTTAGGTTGTTTTGCATGCCGTAAATCTAGACAAGGGACCGTTGGCTTTACTTCACTTTCGAAGAAAGCCATGTTCAAAAAATATTCTACTATACTGTCCGATTTCGGCAACTTCGTATTGCAATTGTACGTTAGTTCTGTCTCAAACTGTAACGATTTTTACGTCATGAAGGCACCATGTAGTCTTATGGATCATGCGTTTCTGATAGAAGAATCAAGGGCGCCTTTGCTGCTTGTGTCTGTTTTGAAATACGACTAAGGGGAAATAGTAACTACATTTTGGTAGAATAATTGTTGATGAAAATGAATATGTGACTGAAAAAATATGCAATGCTATGTATGTAATTTTAAAATAATAAACTTTAAGATGATATTTAAAATCTATGTTTGACCTTTTTGCGCTCTGAACATTAAAATATGGCTTTAAACAGAAGGAATTTTAATGAAAAGTCTGGGATATTTTTTCCCCTTTGGACATTTGGTATTTATATTTCATTAACAGTTCTAAATATATTTCTCCAAATAAATAAAATGTAGTACATGTGTTCGGATTCTTGATTTACACATGGAAAATGTCATCATTGGCTGATTTGCGATTTATATGTGTACGTTAAAACTTTTAGCGGCAAAGTTGTCAAGGAAATAATTACTTACAGTTTTTATCAACATACAGAGGTCTCCATGGCCAATGTAACTATGAGTCAGTAGTGTAATGTAACTATAATTTGCGAAAGGCACAGCACCAACAGACCTGAAGTTGATACACAGTTGTTCAGGAGATCATAAAGACTGAATGTGGTATAACAGTTCAAGGGATGAAGTGACTCATACACTTCGGTGTCCATGATTCGAGTTTCTGTACCTTATGTGATTTTACAAGTTTTATGGTAATCGTATGCATTACAGTTATTAAATGAGCAGAGCCTAATGGATCGTAGAAAAAGGGAAAGTTATTGAAAATGCCATTAATTAAACGCAATTCTTAGAGTGGAAATGTAGAGTCAGACTGAAAAATTTAATTCCATGTTAGGGATTTGAACCACGGATCTTCCAGTCTTCGTCCAGCTGCTCCTAACCATTGAGCCACCATGACCAACGTGCCGATATGACATTAAATTCTGCCTGACTCGTGAGAATTTAATATCATATCGGCAGTTGGCCATGGTAGCTCAATGGTTAAGAGCAGCCTGACGGAGATCGGGAGATCCATGGTTCAAATCCTGACAGTGCCATTGAATTCTTCAGTCTGACTCCACCTTTCCATACCTCGTCCTGCACATGGCTAGTGTAAAAGAACAATTAATTTCAATTCTTGGAGTGTATACTTGAAGAAACTAATCCTGGACGAATTTTATAAGGCGATTGATGTGAGTGAGCGTACACATTTTAGATCAAGAAAAGAATGTAAGTCAGGTCCCACAGAAGAGAAAACAAAGCGGGAAATAACAAAACCCAGTAGAGATGATTATAATTTTGTAAGCAGTGATATATGACGCAGATTTCATAATTTTCTATTTAAAAATATTTTCCCTATAACTGTGTTGGTGTTGGAAGAGGTTAGTGGTGATGTAGATTGATGGAATTTTCAATATGCAACCCTTCATCGTTTAGTGATAAAAATTGATTTGATTTTGAAAAGAGAAGAAATAAATCCCCTATGATATACAGCATTTTTTGTTGTTGTAATTTGGTGATTTACTTATATGCGGAAAATAAAACAATTCAGGAAAGAAGGAGGGAAAATCATCTACCTTGATAGAACTAGCGTAACTGCAGGTCACAGTGTGTCAAAAGTCTGGAATAGTAAGACTATGAACTCCTAATGAAACACTTTTGTTCGGTTTATCTGCTAGTCTGAAATCACCTACTGTTAGCGGACCAGTTGTAATGTTGCATGCCGGTGGCACAATGGAATTTGTGCAGGTGCAAACTTGTTTTCTTGGCGAAAAGCAGTTACGGCGAAATGGGCAGTGATAGATTTGAGTAATGGTTCAGGGACCAACTATTGCCCAATATAGAACCATATTGTTATCGGTAATACGTTGTACTTCGGTAGAAGAGTGGAAACTCTTCCCAATCAAAAATCTGTAAGAAAGATATAAATCATTGGTTAGTATCAAAACAGATCCCTATCCATACAATTGTGCTGAAAGAGAATTGTTAACTATGTAAATTCTCTACGGGGAAAATTTAGTGCCACTGTTGTGGACTCGATCGCAGAACATGGGATGATAGATTTTGGTTACCTCCATTCCGTTGTGAGCTACATCTATTAGAAATAGTATGGAGTCAGGTAAATGACATATGGTACACCTTAATATCGCATTTAAACAAAAGGAGACGGAACGTTTCGTTTAGTAGGCAATTCCTTTGAATAGCTCACACAAGATCAGCGATTAAATGACTGCAAATACATTAAAGGAATTGAAGATGATATGAGGAAAGCAGATCAGCTGCAGTATGACATCGTATGTCAATCATTAGGTGAATCGGCAGTGACTCCAATTCTTGTGAGGGCAGTGACTAAGTCAACTAGGATTCATCTTTGTGGGTTGAACACATCCGATTAACGTAACATTATTAAGAACGTGTAATTAATTAGGGGTATAAATGAATATCATTTGGGATTTGTAAAATACATGATAATTATTATGAGCCTAATAATATGGTAATAATAATAACAACAATAACAATTAATAATAATTATTAATAATAATAAAGATAAATGAGAAAGAAAATTGTTTTCGCAGTGGCGGAACCTATGCCTCAGAAGTTCTCGGATTCCCCATGAGAGCCCTCATAACGTGAAAATCGCTATAGAACGATCTGTTTTAGACATATGGGAGGGGATACAATAGAGACAAAGATACTTTAATGGTGCATTCTTAGGCTGCTGGATGGTGGAGCAAAAATTTCATGGGAGTTCACAGAGATGTAGTTTAGATTCATTGAGGGGGTCTTCAAAGTCTTGGAAGACGTTGAGTGTACCTAAAACAGTTTATAGACTTAAACATGTGAGTGAGCAGCATAACACAAAAGTGAAACTAAAATCAAACTTGATATCTTAGTTCAGTATCTTCCATAGATGTGACGTAGAATTTTAAAGAAACATCCAAATATCCTTTACCTATATGGAGAAATATCTGTTACTTTATTTTCTTAAAAAAAGCACTTCAGCAATGTGGAATGATATTTCAGTTACTTATATGAACTTACTCGTGAATTTTCTGTAAAATTCCTGGAAATCTTTATACAGAATCAATTTCGCACAACTGGTAAATGTGTCATATGCAATACTTACAAAAAATGGAGATGTCCTTTACACAGTATGTCAAACAGAATCCTCGTGATTATTAAAAAACTTTCAGATAAAGTCTTTTGAAGTGCTAAGTCAGTATCCACTTGCTTTTCTTGGTGAAACAAAGAGTATTTAATTTGAAAGAGCATTGTATTAAATGGTGTTAAATCCTGTTCACTAAGCGTCAAAAGCTGACAAGAAATTGCTGAACATGAAGATTCTTCTCTCAAGCCATGGTGTCAAACCGATGTCTATTTCTTCTTCAAGAAATGATCCACCAAAATAAATAAATTACTTTATAGGCTTTTCAATAGATTTATTTTAATTCTTGTTCAGTTAACACGGGGTGATGTAACACAAATGGACGTATAATCCTTCCAGTGCATTCACTATCTCAAAATTACTGGTAGCAATCGCTAAGCGTCGTTTATCTGCGACAACGTCCGTCTTTTACGACGGTCAAACTTATTTTCCTCCCGTCCATATGGAAAGATTATTGATTTTCCTCCCCACACGTTTCTTTATGACTACGTCATTCGTAGCAGCACGTGTCTTATTTATTTTCACAATTTCATTTACTAAACTTAATTTAAGCATTACAATACAGTCTTTAAGTAATTTTAGACTTTAAATAACACCATAAAACAAATAAACATCATTGATTTTTTTTCTTTCGAGGCTGAATTGAAAACAATTGTTACAAATTTCAAACCACAGTGACCCATTTTTAGAATTTGACTATCGCTAAATCTTTCTGCATATTGCTTAGAGTTGTGTAGAAATATGTAGTGAAACCATTTCATCAAATACATGACTGGATTAACCTTTAAAGAATAGTTTCTCTAGAAGGCTAGAGAAAGTCAAGTGAATGTAACAATGCCTAATGTGTCCGCAGTTAGGGTATATGGTGGACGGCCCTGGTTGCCGCTCGGGTAAGTAGCCGGTATTCTTGGCGACAGCTACACGACAAACCAAAGAAAGAGATCTTGTTGGGAAGGGATTATGGTAATCTGACTCAGTGAATGGGAAGAGGAAGAAACAGAGCAAGATAACCGAAACGAAAAGGGGCGGCCGAGAGATGGAAAACTGGTGAAAAAGATATCTGGGTCCATCTTGCGCTCCAAAGTGAAACATCTCCATTACCTTCTATCTTGTGATATCAATGAAGCGATATTAATGACATAAAGAACTAATTCAAAGGGCAAACCCGCTTTGTACATTCTCTAGCACCTACTTATAGTATAGGGAAACAACTTAATGCCAGTTCCAAAGGATTCAAAGTGGCCGACTTTACGCTAGAGTGCCTACAGTGGCGATTACCTACTAGTTTCAAGTCAATCATTATATCAATTCATGTTTTTAGACAACACAAGTTTATTAAATCACTTCCCATAGCTAAATATTACATGCTATTGAATTTAATGGGAAACTTTATTGTAAGAATAAGTAACACTGAACAACACAACACATAATGTGTACATTTATCTTTAATTGCAGTTTACCATAACTTGTATTTTTCATACTTAACGTCCACTCTTCTTTGCAACAAATTAAGCTACATGGATGAGATTTTTACTGGTTACTTTTGGATCAAAGTACTATCGATTCAAACTAAAATTATTCCTCAACTTACTGATCATAGTTTATTTACAGCTTAAATACTTGTGAAATTTGTCATGAACTCTGGGTTTATAATGTTGAAGTTAATATTGCATACATGGACATATTGTGTAAACATGGCCATCTGTAATTCAACTTAACTTAATAACCAAGCAGGCCATATATATGATGCAAAAAATGCTTAGGTTTATTGAAATCCCAAATTGTAACGTAGGACCAATCAGAATTAAGTCTTACGGTAACTTAGCAACCAAAACAGAAAAAAGAACCAATGATTTTATTCTTAAATTTTTTCTTCTGGTTTGAACTCTCGGAGAGGGTAGACGCGTTTTCGGTAAAAGACTTCTTGAAACTATTAGAAGTTATTGGAGTTCATTATTTTTGAACGTTTAGTAAACGTTTAAAATATACATCAAAGACGCGACGCTACGACAAATAATTTAAGTAAAAAACCGTTGCATCATTTATAAATAAAAGGAGAAAATTAATATATAGTAAAGGGCTATGTACATCAGTGGAAAACGTCGCATGTAAAGAAGAAAATGATGTCGAGAAATATAATTCCAAGTAAAGTATCGCCACAGCTGCCGGAGAGAGGATTTATAGCAATCTTCGAGAGGTTCATCTTCACGACTTTTAGACGAAAGGTTCATCGCTTCTACATCAAGGTAAGGTTTGGCTTCTACACGCGTCGCCACACCGAGGGAGCGCGAAACTTTTGCGCGTGTGGAGCGTAGACCTCACGACGGGGCGAATCCTTCTTCAGATATGTCACCGCATCGTGTGATATAAATCCAACCCACAACGAGGGGAACCGCTCCAATGTACACCTTTTTGGGGCGAGGGGGGTTGATATTTTCAAATGTGGTAAGCAACTTTAGGTGGAAATTGTCAAGTAATCCAAGTACTGAAGCATGAATTTTAGATATAAGTATACTGAGTACGCCTATAACACTGACAATTATGAAATGTTTAATTTTGTTTGTACATGCTTGTAATAGGGACCCATTGGTTCGACAATCTCAGAGTTTGAGTTTATTGGACCCAAGGGTAAGTAGTAACTAGTGTAGTAATAAGTATGTAAATGTATAATAATTTGTAAATAAATGAAAATAATTACTTATGACAGGTTTGTAGTATTGCCTTTTAGCATAGAAAGGTCATTTTACATGGATTATGTTCAGAAAAGAACAATGTTCTCCAAAAAGTCCCGTGTAGGAAGGAGTAAAGAGTAGCTTTGGACGAGTAGATTCTTTTTTAAAATGTTTATGAAGCGACTTTGGAAGAAGGTTAACTTAAATACCAGGATCCCATTTAACCGACATTTCGTTTTTTGAGTTATGCTGTTTGCAGTCAGGCAGAGACAGGAACAGATATACATATCTTTTCTAAATATATAGTTTTTATTCAAGGACTCTTAAAAGTTGTATTTTTGATAATAGAATTTTGGATGGAATGTAATTCTCCCTCTACTTGTAAGTATGTAGCAGAAAAACTAATAAGAATTTTAAATACAATCTATATAGGCTACATAAACATAAAGGACAGTAGGTACACAGTGAAAGTTTTGTGAACATAATACATTAGAATTTTCTTTGAAATGATTACTTATTCTTAATTGTGATTCCCTGCTATGACTTTCAATGGCTAAGGAAGTAGACTTTTAAACATCTTCTAATCTTCAAAATGGATTTTGTACACACGTTTTAAAATTCTGGACTTGAGGCTCCAAATAATCGACAAAGAGCAGCTTTAGTCTTCTTAGTAATGTTCAATGGACTGTAAATAAATGTACCATAAAACAAAAAATTTAATACACCCACAATCCAACTGCAAATTGTCTGCAAATGAAATAAATCACTTAGATTCAGAGTCTTTGCAAATTTAAAATGAAAATAAAAGAGCACCTAGGCTCATTTATACAGATCTTGAATAACAGTCCTCAAGTTTTGCATATATAACTGTCCAAAAGTAGTTCTCTGATCGTGATACTTAAAGGTATGCGCACGATACGAAATCTTGAAGCCTCCTCAGCTTCCAAGTTCCAATAACAGTATCGCCAACTTGTAGTCATTTAAGTTAAGAGAGCAGTAATAATAAATTTAGTTGTAAAATAGCATATTATAGGTTCACAGTTCGTTGCAGATGTAGCGTGGGAGTCTAAATCTGAAATGAGAAGGAAGAGGTATTTGTTAAACCTCTACTGAGGTCGTTTGAGGCATTTGTTAAACGGAAGAATTATCACGACTTGATGCGAAAATACTGGATTCAGTCAAGCCAAGTTAATTGTCCCTTTTAGGATTACGCATATGTGACGTACTTTGCTACTATTCGAAATTCGGTATTCCTTCTGAAACTTAACGGTCCGAACTATTACTGAAAAATGTTTTTCTCCCTCTCGTCAATGAAACCAGCATATCATCTAATTCCAAGAGATTTATAGCTTCGCCTTCAACAGCTGGACTTCTCATCAGAAAATATAAGTCAAGTATTTGTAACAGCATAGTAATAATTAATGTATACATAGCATACTCCACAAATACAACAGAAATGATAACACCTTTAACTTTTTCCTAATATTCCCTTTTAGAATTAACGCAACCTTTGGCCGAGAGATGATTTCATTCTTCATTCCATTCTGTGAATAAGCTGATTTTTTATATTGCTGACGAAACATTAAGAAACGAACTCTAGCTCTGTTCTCTTTGGTCTATATTTGTTTTATTTGTGGTGATTTTACAGAGATTTAATGCTAACATCGATAAAGAAATTCGCCTAATATGATTTTGCTCAACTATTTCTCATGAACTTATAGCAAAAATGAAAATTAAATTCGGTTTTGTAGGAAATGAATTTGTATAATATTGTCGCACCCCAGGGTTGGAAGGGCGACTGGGTGCGTAGCTGGGAATTAGATGGTAGAGCAAGGATGGGGCAGTTGAGAGGAGAATAGAAAAGACAACACTTAGTTTCCTTATATAATCAAAGACTGGGTTTTAGTTACAAATGTTGAAGTACAGAACCCGCCAAAGTCTTGAAGAGACGTTGGGATGGATTTTTTTTATATATATTACATATTATACCGGTGGATCTTACCTGCGGGGATGTGTGTCGTACTGGTACAGATGTTAACGAGTAAGGCCTCCATTAACGGGTGACATAAAGACGGGGATGTAGTGTGACCCCTCCAGCGGAATTTAAGCTAACACGCGACTGCCAAAAATCGCGACTGTAAGTATGAATAATGAACTAGAAAGAGGGAGGCCGAATGACTGAACCTGGAATCTTTTCACATTAAATCGGCACTAATCTTACCCATGTCCTACAATCTATAGCATTCTATCCACTGTGCCCATCCGAAGTCCACAAAAGACGCTGTTTGCGAACTCTCAGTTGTTAGGTTCAATGTCCAAACCTACTAAGTTCCACATACAAGTGCGGCTATTGCTCCGTAAATTGACGAGCTAAGGATTTCTCGTCCTTTGTCCTGCTATGAGGTTCAACAACTTCAAACCAGTAAATGGTAATTCAGTTTTATAGAGAAACATCATACTGTTAAAATTCCGATTAACAATTGAAAATAAATTAAGCTTTTCCACCTCGCCAAAGCGTAAACCATAATATAATATTTAAACAACTTTTAAATTGATTTAGGGAGACTATATAATAAAATAATATATATCTATCCCAAAACCTAAAGGTCTATATCGAATATTTTTTATTTATGGAAGCTTCTTAATAATACTGTAGGTACTTTTCGATAAAGTTCTTTATATTAGGGGTGTCAGATCGTTTAATTTTTGCTCAGAGGCCTGTTTATCAGGCTTGAGCTTTATTTACATGCCGTAAATATCATGGGACCTCCGCCTTTACTTCCCTTAAAAAGGAAGCCATGTTAAGGACTTTTCACTCCACCCGTGACCTCGAGAACCAGAGGCTTGTATGTTATCCCTAGACTACGTAGGAGACTCTGTAACGTACTTCTCTGACAGTGAGATCTAGATGCTGCTCTAAAAGTGTTCATTGCTAGTAAGTATATAAAGAGTAACTGTGGCTTGCCTTAAGGGAGCAGACTGTGGAAGCCAACCTAAACTGCAATGTCTGGATTAGAAAACTTCTCTTATTTTGTTGTATAGTACATATTATGCAATTCTTTTCCATTTTATTTATGTTTTATAGCCTATATGCTTTTACACTAGCAATGTTTATACTTCTTATATGAAGCGCTTATGTAATTAAAAAGTAATTGTGTAATTATGTAATTTCTGACTGTAAGAATCGCTGTCTTAATCTTGAGGGAATCTTAATGAGCGCAATTTATTTTTAAGGCGATCACAAGCCTATTGACAAGCTGAACACAGATATTTCTCAAAATACCATTTATGATATTTGGAATCACAAGGTCAACCGTCAGGTTGACTATTGCTGATTTGTGCACTTAATGATTTTTTAAATTCCCATAAGAAACAGTTCAAGGTTTCAACTCTCTTTAAGCTTCTTACAAAACTGGTTCGAATGCACTTCTGAGAGCAAGTCACGTTTTATTAGAATGCGTATCTATTTAGCAATAAGCTCGAAGTGTATAAAACAATTGTCACGCCTTTATAGTTAGGAATAACATCATGTCCTGAGTTTAGTATTCTTGACTATAGTTATGTTTACTTATCCTTGGTTTATATATTTTGAACTGCTACCTGAAGACACTTTGTTATATTTCATACCTGTTGGATTAGTTTATAAATAAACGCAATTTACACGCACAGTAACGATAAAAGATAAAACCGTTGTATTGAGTGGGCATTTTATATTATAAGGGAGTTTTTCTTGCAAATTAAAATCACTTCACCTTATGTAATTTTATTTCTATCTTCAATTGTTTAAATATATTTAACTTCTGTTCCTGAAGATGTTGATAAGAAACTGCATTGTGCCCCAAAGCTGTACTTCTAGTGCTGTAGAAAGGCACTGGTGTTGAGAAAACATCGAACGGTATTTTGTTAAAAATATTAAGGGTTTTCATTTCTGAGAAATTATAATTTTCAGCGATCAGGAAAATAATAATTTTGACAGGGAACGTTACGTTTCTTAGAGTTTATAAAATTATACGGATTTCAAATTCGTTTTGTAATGACATTTAGACAAACAAAGACATGCTGTAATTCCTCATTTATTAGACATTCGAGTTTCTGTGATGGACTGAGGAAGAACAACCCCAGATACTCGTATAGCTGGAATTTGGTCAAAATAAAGAAGTAATCAAAATTAGTTTTTATGTCCAAAAATACTTTTAAACTTTATCTCCATTTACATAAGGTAGTGGTTTCCTTTTCCTTCAAAACATTCTAAAACTGCAACATGTTCATGATTAACTGGGCAGTATTTATTCTATTGCACTTACTTAGATGTTTGCTTATTAAAAACGTTTCATGTGGTGTAGTTCGAAACCGAACCTTTTCAAATTTTCAACAGAAACACAAGGAGAAGAATTTAAAAGCTATAGGTAGTGTATATATTTTGCTACATTCTTAATTTTTTAAAGATATGATATAATTAATTCGAACAGTGAGGATAAACTGTTTCCAAAATTGTAGTTAAAGATTTAAAATTTTCGTTTGCGAGTACACAACGATAAGAGTTAAAAGTATATTTCTGATTTTTGTGTGTCGATATTTAAATAATGTGTTAGTATTTTCATTTTTTTAACTTACGATTTCCCATCGTATGCAGTAAGTAACTAGCACAATAAAAATGAAGTAAAATATTTTTCTCTAAAATTACTGAAAATAATTTAATGAAATTTATATCTCAATTAAATTATAGTGCATCAGATATCGCAAAATTTCGAAAATAATAAACTTGCACTTATGAGTACCCTTAAGGATTAATACCTGGATTTACACAATTGTTTACACACAATATGTTATTATTCTTAACCATTATTGTCATTTCTATGACCTATTTGTTAATAATTAAAAGAGGACTAGTGTTAGTGAAGTCTTAGTGTGAAGTTTCCGTGCCAACCAATAGTTTATCTACGTTTGTATTTTTTTTGCAATACCTTGCAATTTGCATTTTTTTTGCAATATATGTTTGTGTTATAAATTTCCGGAACACTTCAACAAAGCCAATGAGCCAGATGGGAAAAGACACTTCATTAGAGTAAACCAGAGCTACGGATTCTGCTAGTTTCCGCGTTGGTAGTTGTGCACGCCACTGTTGATTTCCACAGCAACCCTTGCTTACCTGAGTGGGTGTTATCATTGCCTGCTTCGTTTTAACGTCATCATCCCTGTGCACATGTGC
>CM060953.1:123626294-123691294 GCA_030765055.1 Mantis religiosa | reverse complement strand
GAAACTTCTGCAGAGTGGGAGAAAAGAGAGACTGCAGGTCTGTTGTTGTTCAGATAGAATGGACGTAGCTCTAAAGGTAATAAAACACGAGTTCCGATTACAGAGAAACAGACATCAGAGGGGGAGAGATACAATCTCTCTATTGAGAGCGAAAGCAGTAAAAACCTTGTCTAGGTGGTTATTTGCAGACAATTTTGAACTTTAATCTAATTAGAACAACCTATGGGCTGGATAGAATTAGACAAATGTTTTTAAACAAGTTTGGAAACTACGACCACAGTATTTCTATTCACTTCCCCTTCGTGCTGCCATGGTGAAATGTTGATTTTCCTGCATTCATTCTGTATCCGTAAATTTGAAATTCAATGTTCAAATTTAAATTTCCCCTGGGCTTTTATTTCAATTTTTATATCTCGATATATATTTACAATTTGATCCACGCAGGTCAACAACTACACTAGATTATCATAGGCTTAATACTGGTAACCTAACTATTGGAACCAGATTTTCTACAATTATGAGAAATCAATTTTATTTTTTCATGTGTTATTTCTATTATTCTCTATAATCGAAGAAATAGTACCTATGCAGTACACGTGAGTAAAGGACTGGGGAATCTTGGAAGCAGAAAACGCTTGAAGGGTTTCAACTCGATGTTGAAACTCTTATTCATTCTCCAATGACGCACTTACCTCACTTAAATCGCATATACTCTTCTTGTGCAACACTATCATATCAGATAAATTTGGCTTTTGACACTAATGAGAAACGATTTCCTCTGCATTAAAATGCTATAACTCACTGCATTCCCAAGAAACCACAACGGATGAGCTGCATACGTTTCAAGGTTGAGAATCTGCAAGCTTGCCTGCCGCCATCGGTTGGGTCATCGCTATTAAGTTGTCTTTTGTTTCTAGAGATCGAGTTTCAACTAAATGGTAGGTTCGTCTACTGATTAATTTAATTTGAACACGCTGCCTGGTATAAAAAAGAACCACAATTGCGGTTTATAAAGTGTAGACCCTTCAGTAGGAAATTAACATACAATACTACATAGTAAATCACTATGCAGCTCTGAACTAAGCCTGCATTTTCTCAAGCATTCCATTTACTTTCCGTCATATTTCTAGATTCTCAAGGTATTCAACATCAAATAATAACCTAGAAATATAAAATGTCATTTCAACAATTCAAAATTACGCGTGCAATCCATTCCTAACAAGTTATTTTGTAGTCAATTTAAGCACGCACTTACCAGAATAGCCACGAATAAATAGTAGGTAGGTAAACATTTTCAAAGTCTTAAAACAATATGAATTAATTAAATTAAATTTAGGAATAGAGCAAATATTAAAATAAAAAACGAAAAGGATTAAGAATGACATCTTTTGATATACACGGTGTTCATTTTTATCTGTAATTTACCGCGCAAAATTTGACGTCATCAATAGCATCGCTGATGGAGCGAGTGTATATGCGATTCCCCTAGCGGCTTGCGATCGTACTTGATGTGCTGACAGCAGCTTTGAGGCCTCCCTTTACCGTCAGGAAAATATACTATTTGAGAGGTGGTCTTTCCGCGTAATATAAAGGGGCATAATATCGCTTGGTGCATAGACAATAGCTGTTTTTTTAACTATATACTGCAATCCAATGCACTACAAAACCAATTATGCAGCCATAAAGGTATACCATGAAGAATAAACGAAATGATAAGTCAATGAACACTTATTTCACAATGAACATCTGCTTTTCTGTTTTAGTAGACATATATGCATATTGTAAACCTGTCACATAAAATAGAAATATTTCAATTTGATCTCAATTCTTTTCTATCAGCCACAGTTTCCTCGCGATGTAGCTTCATTAAAAACCATAAAATTAATAGAATATGTTCTAGGAATGAAAAATAAATTAGTGTTAGAATATGTACAAAGCTTTTATTCAAGTATAAACAAGAAAATATCTCTAGTACATAATCTTTTATATCCATTTTCTTGTATTTCCTTTCTCTCTTCCCCTTAAACACTGTCTGTATTGCGAGAAGGTATGCTAGAGACCTTTCTGTCATAACATTATTTATTGCTTCTACAATGGAATCAGTCAATTTATAGCGTCCAGTGTCTTTCTTTTTGCAAGTAACTGCTCCTGTATCTTGGAAATGTTTGATGCACCTATTGGTTTTTAAAAGACGTAAGGATGCCAACATTAATAGACATTTTAATTAAGCTTGAGAATGACAACAAATTACATCGCATACTGATAAAACGTAAGACGCTTATGATGCAAACAAAACTACATCAATTTGACGGTACCTGGACGCTTTTGAAAATTACGCTCTGAGGGACTTGACTGAATGCTGGATAGCGTTGCATAAACTCCACTATGCACCGGTTTAAATTATATTTATGTGTCGCAGAAATTTTAATGCCAGTACGAAAGTAACATTCAACCATGAAGACGAGTGCTCTGTGTTCATATCCAGGGGAAGCTGGTTGTATTAGTTACCAGCGAAACCATACTCAGAGTGCTGTAATTTGCTTACTGTTCCGCAAACTCACCAAGGTGGCCCGGGATCGATCCCAGGCGACTGCAAAGTGAGAAAGTGCTGGACAACACGGCGCTGGGGCGGGTTTTCTCCGGGACCTCCGGTTTCCCCCGCCATCTCATTCCACCGGTGCTCCATATTCATCTCATGTACCATCAGTGTCACCGCCTGCGGTGCCGTATGTAGTAAAAGCGGGCGTTAAACACTACACATATTGCACATGTTCCACAAGCATTACCGCTTCTTCTCCGTAGAGAGCACTATGATTTCAAGATAGGCTCATCAATCAACTATAACGTCATTCTTGCTCAATCGGAGGGCGGGAAATAAGGAATAAAAATGAACACCATGTAAAATGCTCAACATAAAAGAAATCAATGTTAATTAAGTACAATAAAGAAAAAAACGTAAGTTTTAAGTTAATCATTATCTTATCAATCAAAACATTTACTCCAAAAATTGCCCTAAATATACTCCTATATAATTAATTAGAGCCCACTGAAAAATTCAATGCCATGGCCGGGATTTGAACCACGGATCTACTGGTTTCCGTCCAGTTGCTCTACCCCTTGAACTACCATAGTCAACGTGCTTTCCTGACATTAAATTCTCCAATTGACTCATATTTTCCGGTAGACCACTTAATACTCCTATATTATTAATTTCATACATATATTTGCAAAACATTATGTCTTGCATTCTAGCATTTAATGGGCACTTCAGGAAAAAAATCCAAATATTTCAGTATACATATGAGAGAAACTATTTAAAATTTTCATCGATTTCGAAACATATTAAATTCCTGGATATATGTTTCTAGTTGCTTCAAATTCCGTTGAAATTTCTGGTCATATCGGAAGAAACAACTTTACTCGCTGAACTGTAACACCGCTAATTTTTATAATTGTTTCAGATTAAATACAGTCACATTCGCATCTATACTCATATTTCCAGTCTCTGTGACGGATAAAGAATCATTCTGATTAAAGAAACATTCTCAACCTCAGCCAAGAATCGAATACGGAACCCCTGGACTCAGAAGCCACAATACCAACCACTCGAATGCAGAGGGAGAAATTCATGAATATTGGATTGGATTTTTCGGAGGAGATTTGGCACCTTGGTCTTTTGTACCTAGACCCCAAGTGGGGCACTCGTGGGAGGGAGGATTAGGCGAGGGGATGAGGCGAGAGGAGATAGAAGACCCCAGAGAGTCACTGCAGTACAGAGGGCGAGGTCCCTACTCTTTACCAGATAGAAACTTCCCGGGAGTGTGTTTAGGATAATCGTAATTCCACCTGCCGTGGTCCCGAAACAGTAACAAGGCCGGAGCAGAGTACTCCAGGCAGTGTTGCACAACCGGCATCCCGCCTGCCGCCATCCTGAATTGTCCCGCTAAGTCAGCTCGGAGATGAAGTCCGTCCCGCCGGAGGGGAAAGCGTGTTGCTCAGAGCATATCATCCCGCCATGCACCGCTAACACTCCCGCCGACACTTCTACCCTGAAACAGACCACTGGTTGAGAGATGATGTGAAATGATGATGGAGGTGAAATGGAGGGACATGAAATTCGGGGGATGTAATTAACCTACCCATCATTCGCTTAGCGACCCGGGAAAACCACCGAAAAAAACCATGAGTCAGGTAGGTCGGCCATAGGAATCTAACCCAGGCCTCCCGAATTCGGGCCACAGACGAAACCGCCTTAGTCCTCTCGCTCGGTTTCATGAATATTAGTTTAGCATTTATTAACATCTTTATTTAACCCATTTATTGTTCTCTCGTTATTTAAGATATTAAAGAAGCAAACCGCGTTGTTCCATTAAACATATTAATGTGCAATTTACAACAGCCAGCTCTGCGTATACGTATACTCATTTTTTCGGTAAACCACAAATACGAATCAGTTGGAGAATTTAATATCGTGCTGGAAGGTTTTCATGGTAGCTTAATGGTTAAGCGCAACCGTACTTGAGACCAGAAGATCCGTGGTTCATATTCCGGCTATGACACTGAATTTTTAAGTATCACTCTGCCTTTCCTGTACGAGGTATCTGCAAAAGGGCAAAACACGCGTAGAAGTGTTTGATAAATGAAATTATTTAGTCATTTGCTTCATTCTTACAATATGGGTCAAGTCTGTTTATGGGTTTCTTGCAAAATTAAGCATAACATTATTTTTGAAATATTTGTATTTACTTTCGCTTTAATATGTATCATATCCCTACAAATTTACAGTATATATTTTTGTGTTGTAGTTTGCTTTAGATCTGTATAGAGTAGAGCAATGTTACAAAAATATAAAATTGTGTTACAGTAAGTAGGATTTCAAAATGCTTGTGTTACTTTATGGCGAACGCTGACTTCTGTTCATTATTGGTTTTTCTTCCGTTCTTCTATGATAAGTTTCAGAGCTGTTGTTACAGACAGCAGTAATCCAGCGAGGTGGCGCTTTGATAACGTTTGCAGCTCGAATTCGGGAGGTGCTTAATTTCATAATAAGATTTCCTTTCCCGCATTTCCCTGCATTCAGTTCCCTTTCCCGTCTCCTTCAGCTGCCGTGGTGCAGACTCTGCGGATCCCTAGCACTCGTGGTACCTCTGACGTTACTAGAGGAACCTTGGGCCGAACATTCGAGCCCCTCGCTGATTCGGTTGGACTCGAGGGGGCAGTGGTGCCCGATACCCGTGGGAGATCGGGTACGTCTCCGGTCGGGGTTGAGGGAAGCCATTAATATTCCCGCGTACTAGCCAGCATAGCTAGTAGAAGGTGTGCTAGATCACCAGGCGGCCCCACCGACGTCATATCGGTAGCCTTCCCATTTTGGTGTTGGCGAGCGTAAGTGGCGTATCCACTTCCATCCCGTCTTGAGTCTACAGGTCCAGATGGGGTGGCTTGTTAGTCTCTAGGTCTTGCCCTATGGAAAGCCCCACGGAGACGCCGGGCGCCCTTTCGGGACAGCTTGGTAACTCCCTGGCCGTCGGACGGGGGTCAGTCTTCACTCTGTGAGGATCTGCCCCGGTAGATAACCTCGAGTTTTATATATATATATATATATATATATATATATTCAGTTCCCTTACGATCTTTCATATGAACCTTCAGGCTCGTGAAATACGGCAGTGCCAGAGCATTGTCTCATTAAATTTCATTTGCTATTTGTTTATAGTGATATTAATATTTTATACCATTATTGCAAACCCCTTGATTTATGTATCAGCAAGACATCATTGTTTCAAAATCTTTTTTCCATATTTTGTCTAACACTCTATCACTGTTTTGTCTGTAGGGTAATCATGAAATATATATTTTGGAAAAATATTAGATTGTGTAAGAATCAACTGGAATTTACTGCTTTTGCTCATATTTAGAGCATTTTGAAAATAAATTTAAAGTCGCCTTTTTCAGCTTGGTTACCATATATGTCTTGAAAATAATTTATATTATAGTTTGACAAGTTTTTGAAAATTCCACACAATTTCCCAAAATTTCTCGTATACTATATTTTAAATTTCTTTGAGGGAAAGTTATTAAAGTCAGACATTATCAGCATTTTTGCTCAGTTTCCTCATTGAAGCCTCCTCTTTTATATCTTACTAATTTTCCTACTCCTCTGTTAGTGTAAAAAAAAAAGTCAAAGAAAATGTTTGATGTGTTACAATATATGACTTCCTTTACTTCTAGTTTTTTGATCAATATTCATGTTAAATCAATATGAACGACCACAGAAATGATTTCGTTTTTTTTTTTTGTTTGTTTTTTCCTGTGTTTGCAATTTACGTCCTCCAACGTTAAGTCATATCGGACAATGAATTAACTGGGTGAAATGATGCTAAGATGAATCCGAGGACCATGAAGCTTAGAGCTAGCCGACATTTATCTTTAAGGATAAGGGGAAACCCCGGAAAAATCGGTAATTCGCCCTAACCGAGATTCGAACTTGGGACCTCTTGAGCGTGAGGCAGACACGCTACCATCTGCGCTACTGAGGCGGGCAATGATTTCGTTATTTTATACAATATGAGAAACCAGAAACAATGAATATGTGTTTTGCGACAAAAATGATTTAACATAGATTGTCTTAACGAGATCTGAATTTCTTGTGTATTAAATTCTGTCATACGATTTAACGAAACTTTTTCCATGTTTGCTGTGTGAGAGGTTTTGAAAATCTTTGGGTCACGTTCCTGGTAATGCTGAACTTAAAAATGAAATTTCGGGTAAATATCAAACATAGTATTTGAGTTTTGCCTCACACGCATGCGCGAGCGCACTCACACACGCACATGCACACCTCCTTTCATCGACCCCAAGAGGTCGACCTCAAAATGCCTATTTCCAAATAGAGTTTGATATCAAATCTTCTTTATCTCCTACATATATGTGACAGAGAAAAAGTGATTCTAGTAAATGTACATAAAAGCATTTCTTGGTATAAGGGATGTAATATACAATGCAATATGTAATATGCAATACTTAATGAAACTCGTTGCTGGTTGGGAACATGGTGGAATCAATGTTGGTTGCCTTGAATATAACTGATACCAATAAATTGAAATTGTGACAGACAGTACAAGTGTAAGTTAAAATGCGTACGGAAAAGTGAAAAGGCTTTATTTCTGAAGATGCTCTAATGAATGCTCAAGGGGCTGAATACATTGTTTGGGTCTGGTTTCCTATGATAAACAATATAAGTTTCATAAATGAACTAAAAAGTTTGTAGCAATTAGAATGGATAAAAACCAATGTTTAGTTTATAATACCCACAATAGAAACGATATTTTATACCTAGTAAATGGAATAATACATTTAAAAGCAACATTGTTGTTGCAGTTGAAACATTGGCATCAGTTGCGAAGCGTGCAATGAAGCGCTTGAAGCTTCGCTTCCCCAAGCATTTCAGATGAAAAAGAAGAATAACACATAAAGTATGTCAAACAATGTTTCATTTGCTCTGGCTATATTTTAAAAATTTATTTGCAAACATTCATGGTGCTGCGGACAATTGAACAGTTGCTTAATGCTGAGAGATCAGTTCCGCGAGGTCATTCAATACTGGATATCTCTGTATCCACGTATCCGTAACCTGAAATACCATGCTTCGTAGATTTCCGGAAGCAATCGTGACTCTTCGGTAGTTAGGATCCCCTGCCACATTTCCTCACATAAAGTCTCTGTAGTGTGTAAAGAAAAGTTTATTTTTGTTTTGTTTTATGTGTCACTTTTAAATACAACTGTAAGAATATTTTGATAGCGTTAGCAATAGTATTTCATATACGTAGATTGGTATTTAATGGTGAAAATGGTAAATTCTTGTGAAGTTTTAATTATTAGCAAAAGTGTGTGAATTGCATACTTTCTCCATGTTAGATTAACAAATCAAGCCGCGTGGACCAGCTCCAGGAAAAATTGGAACGTCTGAGTGGAAAGGGAATATGTTTGCTTCTATACTGGTCGCCAATCTAGAAAGTTATTGACATTTCGTACGGAGAGAGAGGCGACGTTGCCGCTTATAGCTGCCACGTGGAGAGCGCGATAGCACTACGCGTGCAAGGCTGATTCAGCTGCGACTGCAATGGGTATTTTATTATTACTGTTATTATTATTGTTATTATTATTAATTATTTATAATGTTGTACACAAAGACAATAGTACAGTCATGGATCTACATGCAAACGCTAGAACATGCAATAACACATCATTGTAAAGATAATCCTAACAAAAGAGGCATACCTGTGACATTTTGATGCTTATTGAAGTCGGAAAATGCCGCTTACACAATATTTCCCGGGAGTTTCTACTTTATACCCCAATGTCTAACTTTCTTCTTTAAAATAATTTTCTTTCCCAGTCTTAACCTTAATGCCCTTACTGATACCTACGCACGTGAAGTCCTATCAAGCACCTTAGAGAATGGAGTACTAGACTCCTCTTTCAATTTCTCCTCATCGAAGTATTCTCTCACAGAGCATATTATTTCCCGTGTATGTCCTTTATTTGGAATACCTTTACCAAATACAGTTTTATTTGGTTCCCGAGCACGTTCAGGTTTTCGCTTGTCACTATATTTAGACATAATTAAACATTAATTAAACACAATTGCAAACGATCACAACACGCGCTCAGATACGCGGACTTAGGCACACGTAAACCAAGTCAAATTGCCACAAAATAAAATGCAAAGTAACTTGCTAGTACAGGATCTCTAACTGTGAGAGCATTCTGTTTATGCATCGTTATCAGAACAGAAATAAAAACCTAGGTATTGTATTTACTGCAGCGTTTGTGTAACTCGCTTGCCCGCGTCATGCTAAGCACGTGTTAGAATATCGGCAACCAAGGTTTAGCGTCTAACGTTGTCATGGAAACGTCTTGACTCTAATTGGTCATTTTAATCGTTACTATGACAACCGTTATGACGTACTCATCCCTTCCCATTTATTTAGACCGTTATTCTATGTGGTTACTAACTGCCAATCACATTCTAGTTTGGCGACCAGTATAATGTGACCAGTCTTGTGATGCAAAGAAGGGCTTACGTGTGACTGTATAGTAGAAAGAGTACTGAAGAATGGGCTTAGTTCTTTGAGTTATGAGGAAGAACTGAGTAAAATTAAGAGTGACAGGACAAAAAAAAAACTTCTTAATTATGATATCGGCGTGCAAAGTGTTAAAACATTTATATGCAACTTTAATATACATATGTATGGTACAATTCTATGGTTATGAGGGTGTCATAGATTGCGAAAATTGTTTTGTTGGCTATGCTTGCTAGTTTAGATGTTTGCACATATATACAATTCATTATTCTCTCTTATTTTAAAGAAAATTATTACTTGGAGCTTCGCTTTCTTTGCGTCATACTACCGATTGGATTCATTTTATAAAAGTAGTAACATGAGAAATCTGTAGAATACCAGATGATGTAAGCTGTAATATTTTTTTTCTGCGTTTTAAAAATGACGACTTTTCTCAATTAATTTGGCTTCTTGAATTTATTTAAAGTGGCGATGAATCTTTTGTGAAGTCTGCCGAGAGGCTTCCGCATGCGCCACCGGCTCACAGCTAATGCAGGTTTGAGAGTGGGATCTACGGTACACAGCAGTTGACAGCAGGACAATGTAAGTGACCTGTTTAGGACGAAGAGGGATAACTGAATAGGTCCATTAGTATAGGACTTAAGAGAGCTGTTGAATGGGTCTTTGTTAACATGTAGAAAAGAGTGTAAACTAGCCTAGCCCTCGGCACAATGGTGCACAGTGTATCATCTGCCCTCGTCCTTTCAGCTCCTTGTTGATCGATACTTCGGAAACAAAACCACTACACTTAAAACTATCTTCCTCTCTCATCTGCCACTTATTTCTCTATTTCCTTCAACTTGATTCTTTCATGGTCCATGTGTGCTTCATACTTCCGAACATCCTGTTAGCCGTCCCCTTTTTGGCATTTCGGTGTTTCCGAAGGGTATTCTAATGCACATGAATATCCTAACATTGAGACATGTTGCTTATTTACGCAACAATCTATAAGCTAATACTGACGAGGTTTTGTTTTCCTCATTAAATTACACAATTTAAGTGTAAAAAAAGTCACCTTACGTTACATTCAGTGACTTTTTCTACCTACTCTTCGACAAACTACTTCTAAAGAGCATTATTTTTTTAACGAAGTTACGTTAATCGAAATAAAGATCTCTAGAAACTGTTATATTATATATTCCTTTGTAGGTATAATGAGCAGAGCCTTAAGCGGTACTTAAATTTTGTAAGAGCTAGTCCTTATTTGATGAATGTAAGAAAAATCTAAGAATTGGAAAATTAGAACCGACAAGGGATAGCAAAGCAGAAAAATCATTTGCAGTGTGCTTTAACCGGATATATATTTACTGCATCTTGAGAATTTATCTAACTCAGTGGTTTACAAGCTTTACAAAGGTAATCCAGAAATTTGAATATAATATTTTATTAGCGATGAGGTCATCCTAAGCATATGGAATTTTAAGAAAAATTGTCTGAGCCATTTTTGAATATATATTTAACACCTTCAATTATTTTTTATTTGTATTTATTTCCAAACCCTATGTACAAAATGTTTTTATAATTTTATTTACTTACACATTATATAAGTTGCTATTTTATCCCTTACTCCGCCATACATATTAACCGGGTTATTTATGCACGGTGGACCTCAACTTAATTTATATTACTTTTCCTTATTTTTCTATACCATTTTTTTAACCTTCCCATAAATTCCTCTAGAATTTTTATATCCTCTTCCTTTTGTAGCTTCATTATCTTGGTTTTTAGAACTTCTATATAAATACTCTCCCATTTTTTGGTAAAAACTGTTTTCTCCACAACTTTGTTTCTTCACATTCTACTACATAATGTAAATCATTGTCAGCTCCTCCACATAAAGGACATTTATCCAAGTTCACTCCCATCCTATCTCCTCTTAACCTATATTCACTTAATCTAGTACAAGCCCAACCTTCTCTTCCATTCCTATTACATACATACACGTATTTCTCTCTACTCCAATTCATATTTAGTTGGCCATAAAATACCACATTTTTCTTACCACTAAGACTATGAAATAATTCTTGTTTCTCTATATCTTCCACTCTATTCCGTACTTCAACCCAGAAACCTCTAACTCCTCTCTCTCTCTCTGTCCTCTGTTCCCCATTCTAATTTCATGTAATATTCTTCTTATATCCTGAACCTAAATCGTTCCAGCAAAATACCTCTCCTGCACCGTTAAGCATTTTTTCAAAATATTATGCTCATCTAGTGATTTTATTCTATACCAGTGTTTCATCAACCTTCCTGTTGCCCACCTCGGTAGCGTAGATAGTAGCGTGTCTGCCTCACGTTTAAGTGGTCCCGAATTCGAATCTCGGTCACGGTGAGTTACCTGGATAAGGTTTTCTTTTCCGGGGTCTTCTCTCTTACCCTTAAAGACGAATGTCGGGTAGCTCTAAGCTCCATGGGCCCTGGACACATTTGAGAATCATTTCACCCATTTCGTTCACCGTCTGATATGACTTAACGTTGGAGGACATAACATTAAAAGAAAAAAAACCTTCCTGTCTTCCTCTTACTGCCCACTTCCCATATCCAGCATTGCAGCAGCGTTTGGTGATGAGGTAGGTAAAGCCAAAACCAATTTACAAAATGATCTATGTATTCTATCAACAGTAACCCATCATTCGTCACCTCCCCAAAATCTCTGGTCACTTTGCATGTAAAGGATTTTTTTTTTTTTTTTTGACTGACAGTTTTTCTTGGACATCTTCGTATTGTATTTTAGCAGAGCGCCGAAGAGAAATGCCTAGCTTAATGTTTAACCATTCGTTTGTTAAATTGTTTAAAATTATAAAACATTATCAATATTGCCTAATTGTGTTAGGACAGCTTAAAGTAAAGATCTTCCTTCTTCTATCGTCTCTAAATTCACCACCAACCTATCTTTGTCCGACTGACATAGCTGCCCTTACAGGTTGCCCAGGCTACAAATCTACTTTGCAGAGAACTTTCAATCTTCGTCAAGAACATGAGGACATTGGCAACTTATTGTAGGCTTAAACTATACTTGTGACGTCACGCATGCTGTCGAATCTCTGTAACAAATTCCTAGAATGTAAGTAATATATTGGTTAACCGAAATATAATTCGATAAATGTATTGCAAGTAACAGTGGTGCAACACATCACTGGGCACTTTGTAAGTTCTCTAGGTTCCTGTTGCAAATTTATTAAATTATAAATGGTTTCGAAATTCAAGATCAGAGAGTTGTGAATGTACATTCGACAAACAAAATTTCCTCGAGAGTTCATGGTTCACAAGTTTGAGATCCACCCGTCACGATCGGAAATCCGGCCTCAGTAATGATTTGTTACCTTGTCCGATGGACCAAGGGTATCTTCCCACAGACATCGGCATCTCACGCGAAGAAGCTCCTTTCTAAACCAGATCTTCTCAATCGTATACAGCACAGTAAGCTAATCCATTATTTATTTGGTCTGCAATTAGTACTCATGCAGAGCAAACAGCAATAATACTAGACCAATATACCCAAAACTCAAGAAGCATGGAAAGCCTTAAACATTTATATCATTAATTTATAAATATGTGTTAAGTTATGCTTGATTTTATAACGTATGACAGTATTATGTGTAACTTTGTAGAATATTTTCTAGAAAATTTGTAGAAAATTTGTAGAAAATTCCATAAATATAGTATTTAAGCTTTAGGGTTCAGTGAAAACAATTTGAGCACAAACCAGCGAAGCACAAAAGAGCATGACTTGTCTCTTAATGAAAGTTTTTAGTCAACTTTCATGTATAGGTGATTTGTGTGAAGTGGAATTTTATAGGTATATTAAAATACTTTTATGTTGTGACCAAGTAAGGAAAACATATTCAGGTATTTTATTTTTGGGCACAAGCAAATATACAGAGGCATTGTGAAACGGGGAGGCAAGATATGCAAACAATGGAAAGCAACAGGTGGAAAATATGAGCGGAGGAAAAAGAGTGCTGAAACTGATCAGGGAGAAGGGAGTCTATGGTATGCATTATTAAATGAAGAGTAAATCTTTCCTGATAGGGGCACTGGAAGGAATGCTGAATAATTAAAAAGGTTATAATATAATTAAAAGTCCTGCGCCGTGGCGTAGCGGGCTAAGGCAGCATGCCTTGGTCCCTGGTCACGGAAAGTGGCCCGGTTCGATCCCACCCATGTGGTGGGGATTTTAGGTCCCGGGTATAGGACCGGTACCCACTCAGCATCGTGAGGAAAGTGAGGAGCTTACGCTAGGTAAGTGGCCCAGGTTACGGAAACCAACATTCCGACTGGGGGATGCTGAGATGCTGACCACATCTCCTCCCTGTATCGGTTGGATGATCGTCCACCTCTGCCGTGCGTAAGTGGGCGTGAGACGAGCAGTCAGGTTGGTAGTCCTTGGCCCTCTAAGGGCTGTCGCGCCATGGGTTATTATTATTAATATAATTAAAAAGGAACATATGCTAGAATTAAAATGGACAATACCTATGTGAAGACAGAGATGATAAGAAGAAACTGGGTTTGCAGTAAAAGACCTGTATTTGGTAAGGGCAATCTTAATTTTGCGATAATATTTTAATTATATTAAGTTCAATATAAGTATGTGAGATCATTTACATGTCATATCTTCCCTATTTTATTGATTATGACTTAAAACATCTTGACATATTTGGATGAGCTCACTCAGTAGATCTATTTATTTGAGATGAAAATAAAACTGAAAGATTAGAACTTATTATTTCCCATAAAATCGAAATAAATATAATTATGGCGATAAAAGAAATTGATATCTTAGTACACCCGCATGAGAACAGTGGCTTATATAAGTCTGCAACTGTAGAATAAGAGGTAGCATGTCTACCTCACGTTCAAAAGGACCCATGAGTGCCTCTGATGAGTATTCGGGCTCTAGTACCACCAAGAAGAAACGGAAAATGATTGTTGAATCACAGAAAAGTGAGAATTACTGTCGTAGTTAGCACCTGGGTAATCGTGGTTAAAGCAGCCAGATTTTAAGATTTGACTGTGTAAGACAGACAATGTAAAAAGACAAAGTTTATAGCTTGCAATGAGTTAATGGCTCAGGAAGCTTCCCAGACACAGTGGACCACAATACAGCACACACACACACACACACACACACACACACACACACACACACACACACACACACATACATACATACACACACACACACAGACTACAAAGCGTTAGCACACTGGTTGCAAACGCACCCAAAATGACGAACAGATAAAAAGCGACAGCTAAGATGCATATTTGACATGTTATGAGTACAATCATATTTCAACTACATGAACCACCAGTCCTAATAAAATACTGAAATAATTAACACTAAACTAATGTGTTTCTTGCCTCATTCAAATGTTAAAATAAGACAAAAGTAAATCTATGGATATCTTGGGCTAGAGCATACACATCAGTACATCTTAGTAGATTTCTTCACACTTTCCATTCATGACTTATCTGATTGACTATGTTAATATTGAGGAGAGAAATTTTTAAATGTGTTCAAGTTTTGTCTTTCAAAATATGAATCGCCAACTGTTATTTGAGTACCGTACTGGTAATCCAAATGAGACGTTGGTAATGCAAATGTCTCGTTTGCCATACGAAAATCCAAGCATTTTTGTAATTGTTTACAGATTCGTTGCATATACCGTTCATTCCATTTAATAGTAAGGTGCACGTGATGCAAAATGTAAAAACATTAAATTGTTTCACTTAATATGTTCGTATTTCTCAAAAATTCCAAAAAGTTAAGGAGTGACCACAGGGCCTGCAGAATTCGTGTGAAAAATAGGTTATAAACACATTAAGCACAAAATGGCTAGATTTGGATGAGTGCGTAGTCAGTATTTTAAGACAGTAGCCTGTACGGGATTGTTTAGTACAACCTAAAGAGACCAAGCTTAATCAAGATGTCTCCGACTCGCTTTTGGGAGGTAGAGGTTCGATCTCTTACAACTGTCGAGTCAGATCCATGCTGGTGCACAACTTTTCTGCCCCTAATTTCCTTCAATTTCAGGGTTGTAAGACCATGGGACGTTATTCAGTGGGTGGCGACTGGACGGTGAATGTGTTCTTTGTAGAAGTTTCTTCCTTGGTGTTTTTCAGGGACCACTAGTCCGGCTACATCTCTATGTTGGCCTTTAGAGGGAGGGGGGACTCACGTGGTTTAGAAGAACGTGAATGGGCTTGAGCGGAACTACAAGAATTCCAACTGGAAACGTTGAGGACTCCGTTCATGCTTGCGCACATTGTCATCCGGGAGTGGTGGTCTTTCAGGTGTCTCCATATTCCTCACTTCCTCACCTTGTTCAAGAGGTCGCGTATAATATAGGTCTATGTGACCGGTTGCGGAGTGCCCTTATATTTGTCCTTAGCTTTACCTTTCGCTACCAAAAGCATTTGAGAGAGGGTCTTTAAGGCGAGTCAAAATCCTGCAATATGAGGAAAATAAAATGAGGGATATAAATTTTGTCATCAAGGGTAAAGAAACAATAAACTTAATAATTTCACAAGTGTTAAAATAATATTGTAAATTATAACTAGAGTAAAAATTATACTTTTAATCTTCATTTATACTTTATCTTCTAGTACCCATAGTAAATAGAAGAAGTGCCATTCTACCCAAAAGTTCGATGTAGGTATTGCATCCAAAATGTATGATTAGAGGCACCGAGCTCAAAATATGCTTTTTAAGAAAAAAAGTTATCCCTGTGTATTAGTATGTGTGTGTCAATCTGTAAACTGCATAATTCAAAACCAAATATCAGTTAAATACTGTACTTTGTATTTAAGTTCACTCCTTCCAAAGAGCGACATTAAAACATTTAAATATTCCCCACCCCAAATTCTTTAAATACAACTTTTTTTTTTAAAAAAAAAGCTTTGAGAGTTTCATAATTGGCTTTTAAGAACTTTCATTTATATGTAATTCATGTGTTGGGTAAATGACAGATAATATTCTGCAAAAATCTCTTCACTTGCAAGGAATTTTATGAACGGTTAAACAATAAGACGTGGACAGGATGTGCTCAACAAAACAGGATACATTTTAAAAGCACGCAATTTATTTCGAATAGTTTTTTCCTATGGCATCAACAATTTCCGATACATTCGTTGCCAATAATTTGAAGTTTTTTTTTCTTAAAATATCTACTACCTAACCTTTATCATGGATATTGTGCGCAATGTTACAGAAAGAGTACAAAATTTCAAGACCAGCACCCATCGACTATCTAACACGTGACTATCAACTCGGTTTTCCCTATCACCATTGTACGAAACTATTTCTGCAAAGATTTATTTCGATTAACATAACTTGACAGAAAAATAAGCTTTCGTAAGAAAGCCTGTAGAAGTTATACAAAATAAACGATCATGGTTTAAAAAAATAAGGCGAATGCAGCACATCCGTTTTTTTTTATCCTGGTGCTCTGTTGTTTGTTTGTGGGTAGTTCTCAGTTGAAAATCGATCTTCCAGAGAACGTTCTCTATTGTCGGAAGCACATCGATAACGTTAAACCGCAACACAATCCTTTCAATCATCATACTGGCCGTGACCACAGAGTAACTAATGAATTCGAAGAGGTCCACAGTTATTAATCAAACAGCTATTTCTCTTCCTTATAAATCCAATCTCCGCGCCTATTCTTATGTGGCAAACCGAAGAAATAGATTAAAATGTGAGATAATTAACGCTTTTTAAAAGAAGGGTTGCTGTGAAATTTAGATTGGGAGCTGATTCCGTGACAGAATTGATTCGTCAGTGTATACTACTGATGTTCTGTCTCTTTCTTGGTTTGATGTTGCAACAAAAGCGTGTTTTCAAATGACCTCCCATGACGACTTCCCGCTGTTGGATACCTTCTTCCCTACCGCGTAGAGGGCACTGAAAAGGGTGAACGGGCAAGCCTAAGGCCAGTGATCACAGACGGAAATGTATTAATTCAGATGTGATTTTGCAGACTGAGAGAAAAGAAATACTCTAGTAAACTTAAGTAATATCTCGACGATCTATAAAATTCTGCTGTGTTCCTCTTATATGAATTTCACTAACTGTCGTTTATTTCTATAGAAAACTTGTTGCAGCATGCAGGTTTTACATACGTTCTGAGAATTGGGAGGGGGGGGGGAGGAAGGTATTTTCGCCGTTCCAGCAATAACAAAACTATCAGTTACCAGGACTAACAGTTGTGGGTTAGGTTTAATACAAGACTAAACAAATCTTTTGTGTAATTTTTTACCAAGCACAATATATAATGTTTTTGTCATTTTTAGAGAGAGAGAGAGAGAGAGAGAGATAGAGGGAGAAGAGGTGAGAGAGAGAGAGAGAGAGATAGAGAGAGAGAGAAATTATCACATAATGAGAGCTAAGCTAAAGTTGTGCTAATTTTCTGCTTAACTTTACATCTAAATGATTGCAATTCTCCTTAATATGGAAATGATTAATTTTTTAACACGAAAGAGAAAAGCTTTTAAGATTTTCTTAATTTGCAGCTAACACACATTAAACAGAAAATAAAGGAAAACGTGAAGCAATAAAGGTACAGTACCTATGCTGGAGATTTATGTTTAGGACTTAGGTTTTTAAAGTGACAACCCTTTTCTGCTCGTTTTTTGTGTTTATTTTCACGATACCTGAACGGCACTCCGCACTTAAGTGGCAAAAACTAATGATCTGAGTAAACAACTGTTACAAAAGAGTCTACCTTTTTAGATGTCTTCGTTTGGAGGTGGATAGCCTGAAAATTGGATGTTTTTAACAACAACTTCTCACTGCTTAGAAGCGATAAATGGGAAACCGCACGCCAAAAACAGCTCCGATCATGAAGATAAATTTTTTACAAAGAGCAAGTGAGTTTGCCGCTAGGAAAAGGCTCTCTATTAGTAGTTGGCGTAGGTTCATTCCGAACGTTGGGTTAATAACGCACTGTTATTTTATTTCGTGGAGAACTGCATTTGTAGTTGCCAAATCTGTTGGTAAGAGAAAGGCTGAAAACTCCTCTTTACAAAGTTACTTTTATAACTCTGAATAAAGAGTACAACAAATAAGAGAAGTTATAAAAAGTCTAGTTTTCTTGTACTTGCTGTTTTAATACGTGTAGGTATATTTCCAATATATTTATATTTTAATATGTGTAGGTATATGTGGAAAAATTAGTAGTGATAGTTAGGCTTTTGTGTTGGTGAATTATGATTTGTAAAATATTATATTAAAGTCTTTCAGTTGAAACATATCCGTCACACCATGGATGATAATCTGTGTTTCCATAAATAATTTATTGGACTTTAATATTTGTTATTCCTGTGTATTTTACAATATTTATTCAATGTTCTGCTATAACTATGAAATCAATGACCAGTTATGCTGCATATAACCATATGCAGGAAATTTGCACATTTACTAGATGTTATTTGTGCCACATTCGTTTCATTTTTAAATTAGACCGACTGAAGTTTATTTGAAGGCGTTTACAGATTGTAACACAATTATCAAAACTCAAATATTGACTTTATTGCTAAAAGCTAATAATATCCAAGCACGCTGCATTTATACTGCACCGACTGCCCTCTAGCAGAAGTTAGTAGGGACCAAGCATGAAATAACATCCCCTCAGATCAGACCTTAGTTCCATGCATGTTGGATTATCGGGACGGCGGGGGGGAACTGATGTACCACTTACACCCTTTCTCCACGGTAGTATAGTTCATTTTATAATAACACTGACACTGCAACGGGTGTTCACAGTAATGGGGAACCAGTGTCTATCACGTGAATTATTCCACATGAGGTTGATATTCTGATGTTATTGATTAAAGCTAGCCTATGCATCGGTTCCTACTAGATGGAAGTGGGATGGCAACACACTCTACTTCAGTCAGTGAAAGATGCGACCACATTAGGATGGTACATTTCAAGGTTGTGCTATGAAAATGGTGCTTATCTAATGTGTGGATTATCATATTTTATGTTCTATAGTTTTGTACAGGGGAAGACATACGGTTTTCTTTCACATAGGTGTTTATAATAAAGAATATGCTCATTTTAAACATGTTTGTGATTAAGAAAGCATAAAATTATAAAAACTACATATATTGAAAATAAGCACTTACCCTGAAAAAAATACTATATACAAATGTTGCACGTCTGATATCAGAATATAACACGTTAAGAGTGTCGTTCGTAACATCATTTAATTTGCAATAAATTTAAGACTATTCTCCTTTATAAATATTAGAAAGAAATAAGCTTCTTTTAGTCAAATTTGAATCTCCCTGTTCAGCGAAAAGTCTAATTAGGCATTAAAACCATCAATTTTATCTTCTACATTTTGATTACATGTCAAATTATTTTACATCCAATGGAATAAATGCATCAAGGAGTGCCATCTGTTCACTGATATCAATAATAAACATCAACAACTTTAATCCAACATTACCCTTTTTATTGATTCTTCCACTGCTGCTTCTCTGTATAGAGCCTCCACCATTTTATATGTTGTGCTCTCTTAATCATATGTTTGCCATTTTGTTCTAAGAGATTTAGACTAAAGAATAACATGCGTACATTACTTATTAATGCGAAGGACACCATTTAGAACAGCTATAAGTCACTTGCTTCATGTAAGAAAAACACATAATGTGGCATGCCAAATGAACAATGTGTTACTACATATCAATTTATCTGTGCTCATTATGTCCAAAAGAACATTGCTGTGTACACCATCGTAACTCATGCTTATTATTAAACCAAACCATCAGGGAAACAAATGAAAATCAGCTTAGATGCTTTATAAATGCTACATGAGGGCTTACCCTTGAAAAATACGACGGTACAACAACGGATGTTTCCAAAATATAAATTTGATATCAATTTCATGTTTTAATAACACTGGGTAAGTTGCTTTGCCTCTAATAATTTCTATATGTATATAATTATACTGAATTCATTTAGAAAGACGAGGAGTTTATAGAGTGTTCACAAATATTTAAGGTATAAATTTCTTTAATTATGAATATATCTCAAACGTTAATTTCCTCCATAATTTTTAGAACCAGTTTTGAGAACCTATCTGTATAAAGAGCAGTTTCGGGTAGCGAACTTTCCTGAAAATCCTCCCTCACATGCTTCAACAATGATTCAATTATATATTAATCCAATTTTAGTATTTCAATTATACTGTTCTCTCTTATAAGTTTTAAACATGCCACTTTTATAATCAGTGACCTCAAAAAGTATACTTCTAATCAAATCTTGGTATTGCATTTTTGGGGGTTAAGTAATTGTTCAAGGCAGCATAAGTATGCGGTAGGGAAAGCAAATAATTATAGAATCTCAAATCAATCCATTTGTAGAGAAAGGAAGTACAGATTGAAGTAAATAATGACTATAAATTATTATTATTATTATTATTATTATTATTATTATTATTATTATTATTATTATTATTATTATTATTATTATTATTATTATTATTATTATTATTATTATTATTATTATTATTATTATTATTATTATTATTATTATTATTATTATTATTATTATTATTATTATTATTATTATTATTATTATTATTATTATTATTATTATTATTATTATTATTATTATTATTATTATTATTATTATTATTATTATTATTATTATTATTATTATTATTATTATTATTATTATTATTATTATTATTATTATTATTATTATTATTATTATTATTATTATTATTATTATTATTATTATTATTATTATTATTATTATTATTATTATTATTATTATTATTATTATTATTATTATTATTATTATTATTATTATTATTATTATTATTATTATTATTATTATTATTATTATTGTTATTATTATTGTTATTATTATTGTTATTGTTATTGTTATTGTTATTGTTATTGTTATTGTTATTGTTATTGTTATTATTATTGTTATTATTGTTATTATTATTGTTATTATTATTGTTATTATTATTATTATTATTGTTATTATTATTGTTATTATTATTATTATTATTATTATTATTATTATTATTATTATTATTATTATTATTATTATTATTATTATTATTATTATTATTATTATTATTATTATTATTATTATTATTATTATTATTATTATTATTATTATTATCATTATTATTATTATCATTATTATTATCATCATCATTATTATCATCATCATCATTATTATCATCATTATCATTATTATCATCATCATCATTATTATCATCATTATCATTATTATCATCATTATCATTATTATCATCATTATCATTATTATTATTTATTATTAATATTATTATTATTATTATTATTATTATTATTATTATTATTATTATTATTATTATTATTATTATTATTATTATTATTATTATTATTATTATTATTATTATTATTATTATTATTATTATTATTATTATTATTATTATTATTATTATTATTATTATTATTATTATTATTATTATTATTATTATTATTATTATTATTATTATTATTATTATTATTATTATTATTATTATTATTATTATTATTATTATTATTATTATTATTATTATTATTATTATTATTATTATTATTATTATTATTATTATTATTATTATTATTATTATTATTATTATTATTATTATTATTATTATTATTATTATTATTATTATTATTATTATTATTATTATTATTATTATTATTATTATTATTATTATTATTATTATTATTATTATTATTATTATTATTATTATTATTATTATTATTATTATTATTATTATTATTATTATTATTATTATTATTATTATTATTATTATTATTATTATTATTATTATTATTATTATTATTATTATTATTATTGCTATTATTATTATTATTCGGAATAATTTATATGTATCGTTTATTACTGAAATGCGATTTAAAGGAAAAATTTCTGGAAGTATTCAGAGTTACAAATATTACGTTAACCAAAAAGCATATGAAAATGTTAAATATGATCCGTTTCATTGGTAGACTAGTGAGGCCTTTCCAATTTAGCCTTATCCAGAGTAACTCTTGTACACTTGCCTTTATTATGATAATCTGGTGTTACACATGTAACCTGAAATTATAATGTGACATTTTATTACGGATGGTGATACAACTCCAATAGATAGTGACAGGGAAAGTAGTTAAAAAGAAAAGGAAGACGCCATTTTGTCCCAAAATGAAATGTCTTTCTACCAATACTTTCCTATGCATAATTTCGAGTACCCATAAATTGCTTCATCATCACCTGCTTCAGGTTTGAAGAGTTAGGCGATGGTATATGACCTGTTGTTGCTGGTCGTTCTGTGTTTATTTCTTCCTGCCATCGGTTGGATTCCGCTTACAGTATACCACAGCAAAGAAAGTCTCCGGGGCCTGACACCCAGGGGGGTTGGGGAAGGTTCCCACACGCTCCCTGGATAGGTTTATGACACCCCATGTCAATTCAGTTACAGACCATTCAAAAACATTCTGGCGTCTTCTTCTTTTGTGAATAAATCTTCTCGGTTTTAGTGCACAGAGTGATCAGAACGCATGTTTTTTTTAACGGTCTGCTCCTTATGTAGCATGCGTTCTCTCTCACATACATTCACTGTCCTTATCCCACTCTGTAAGGATGGCACTGGGTGGCACATTCCTCTCAGGGACTTACCTTGCGTTGGTGGACAGTACACTTGTCCTCCGTGTGCTCAATGGGTAGTGTCCTTAAAGGAGATTCAAGTTATAGGTGAACATGACAGCAACGAATGTGTTTAATCTGGAGATGTTAGGGATCCTATGGATACCTGCTCATGTTGTCTCCTAGATCCTCGGTTCCCTCCCTCCCTCTCTCTTTCTCTCTTTCTCCCAAGAATCGTATTTGATGCATAAAAGATCACACGTGATGCTCTGTCCCGATTTTTTGAATGCAGGTTTTAACTACTATTAAATAATATTGCTCACATATCACATTGCCAATCATTTTAAACTGAATAAATTCAGGGAAAGTGGTACGAAGAGATGTTTATAAGTTTATACCTCATACACCAGTGTGCAGTGTGTCTCCCCTAGCATTCAAAGCATAAATGTTAGATGTCTGCGGTTTGAAGTTTTATTGACGTTCTACAAAAGGAGGTTCTATTATCGGTTTTCAAAACATATGAATTGCACGCTACATAAATAAAAAGGGCGGAAATGAATGAGTGCGATTGAGAAATAGGAAGTGAGAGAATTGGTTGGGGAGAAAAAGGTGAAATGAAATAGGGAGAGACGCATTTAGGATTGTATAGCTGTGGTGAAGTGAAAGCAGGAGAGAAACGAACTTCTGCATTTAACACAGTAACGTGCACAAAACTGATGGAGCTACAAATTTATCCAAACTAAAGAGGGTGGAACAAAAACAAATAGGTCCATACTACTGCTACATCGTTTACTGAATGTTTAGAGCGGAATTCCCCATTTTTTCAAAGTGGAAGTGTCATTTCCATATATCAGTTTTTTCGAGAACTGCTATCTTTATCTTCCCAACGAAACAAAACCGCTATATTTAAGCTCCATTACATTTCATATTATTCAGGCAAGAAGGTGTAATGTGAAGTACCGCTGCTTTTAACAGTTTCTATTGTAACTGTTTGGTCTCACTTATCCTTTCTCTACCTGCCACAGTGGCTTTGTTCTCGAATCATATTCGTGTTTACTGCTTATCTTTATTTCTTCGTTCTGTAGTTGCTTATTTTTTAAATCCGTTTTAGTATTCGTACATTTCCAACTAATGTGGAGTTCACAGAATAATCAATTTGTGCTTTACATATCATTCGTCAAAGTTGCTCTTGGAGAAATTATTCAACCTCCATATATTTAACTTAATAGCACTCCTTTTGTTTAGGTATTTTGCTGTTATTTTGTCTTCTGATCTATCTTCTAACAGAATGTTCGGAAAACCCCATTACAAGTTCCAGAAGCTTGTGGAGGGGAACGAGTAGATAAAGATAACACTTCCACTAGGAAACCAATGTACAGTTTGCGTGCTCAGGTATCAACATTACAAGTCAAATGTTTAAAGTTAACACAAAAATCTACAAACAATTTCATTTTATAGTAAAAAGATATGTATACTAAAATGTAAGAACAAGCATTTATTTTAATTATCTGTGATGTAATGTAAGTTAAAAGATAAACAGGAATATTGAAAATAGAGTGGTTCAATTTCAGTCAGATTGTGGAATAATAATTAGACCTTTTCACAATAAAACTCGTAAAGATAAAAAAATTCAAATTAGATACTTAATGTCTGTGTTGGTGTTAATGTTCGGAGGGAAACTTGAATAAAATACGAAAGAGAGAAGAATAAGGTAGTCAGTGGAAATGAAACTTATCCTTAGAATGAAGGATGTGCAAAACTAAACTACAGGAGAAGGAATAAGTAATAGTGGGTGAAACACTTTAAACAAGTCATCTAAACAATAGGATCACTAATAGATCAACAAATAAGTAGTGTTAAACGTTGTGGCGATTTTCTTCCTCTCGCAGCAGATAGGAAGCACGCAGACTGTTTGGAAGATCCATGTCGAGATTTGATTAAATAAGAGTCATGAGATCTGTTCTCAGGTGTAGATTTTTGGTGACAGATATGACTCCGATTTCCTAATGTATTATTTTATCGTATATTCTGGATTACAATTCACTCGAACTTTCTTTCTTAATCAGTCACTGTAGATTACCTCCAACACATCGATAAATCCTTATTTTTAAGTTAACATAATTACTATTAATTGCTTAATATTCCTCTTCTATACGTCCACTCATTACTATTACGAATACCGAATAACTCTTTCGGAAGGTTACAAAACTTTTATATTCACCTCGACATTTTTCCATCGTCATGAAACAAGACTAAAGAATATATATATATATATATATATATATATCAAGATTATTGATTTTCTGTAACTATCGTTACTCCTCTATTAATTTTGTGATTAGTCGATGGACCGCTACGTCACCGCATTACGTAATACAATTATTACTACGGCCAATCACAAAATTACACATATATTTGTTTTTAATATTGTCATTACATGGCCTAGTAAGTCATATCAGAAAACAATATTCATATAAAAAGTTCTAACTAAAACATATTGTTACAACGTACACATATTAAGTTTATAACGAACTCCGTGTTTTACTTTTAAACTTTGCTTAGATCCTGTTATGAACCACTGGCAAGTGTAGGTGAGCGTCCTCAAATTTTTAAATAATAATATGGTTGAAACTCTTAATGACACTTTTATTTTGTGTGAATTTCGTAAGAAATTTTCTATCATGGGGTTTAGACATTTTTGGAAATACCTTTTTTAAATATCTAAATATTATAACTTATCTTAATATGAAAACCTGGAAAAATTTTACGCAGGGATACCAAATTCCAGTTTTATGTAAATAAATATGTAAGAAGTAAGAAAGGTTCACACGGCTGTGCAGGTGGTCCGGGGTGGAGTTAAGCTCTGCAGGGGGCCTTTCTCTAATTAATGGTGCAGAGATGTACGTGGGTGGCGAAGCCTATTCAATTTGCTGTACGCCACGAGAACTGCTCCACATTACGCTGGGATGGAAGATAAATGAAAATCTCAGATGTCTTTGGGGAATTCCCAAAAAAGCATTCGTTCCTTGTACAAAGCATAAGTATGGTCACCTTTTTTCTTGGATCATTTTGCGCTGACAGATTGTCTTATTCTTTTACTGAGTCATTTGTGCAGTCAATTTCCTTCAACTTCTGTGGTTATATTAGGAGCTTAAGACTTAAGACATTATCTCGCTGCCTGTGCTGTTTTATTTTTCCTGGTTTTACTGTTTTATATTTTTTATCTTTTTAATTATTTTAATGAGGAAACACTCACATCCATTATCATAATCATACCTCCAAACTCCGAAAATAGAAATAGCCAGAAATTGAACTCGAGCCACTGGGTTTATACGTAACATGAGCTTGAAATTTGGAAGGTTATCTCTGTCAATATAACGACTGTAACCCAGTAATTTTACTTTCCTCGTCCCTTATTTAAATTAAAGAATATATAGCGCGATCCATATAAACCTGAACCATTTCAATAGACCACAACTTTTGAACCAATAATAGGACACACATGCAACTTTGGGAGAACATAATACATAACTGGGAGATTACATTACACTGTTTACATCTCACAGACAATGTTGGAAGTGTCCTCCACCAGCATCTATACATGTTTGCACTCGTCTCACCATATTATCTGAAGTTTTATGGAGATGATATCGAATTGAGAGAAGGTTATTTCCAGCAAGATGGAGCAACGTGCCATACATCTAATGACACCATGGAACTTGCAACCAGTTTCTTTGATAATAACCGAATAATCTCAAAAGGTCTGTGGCCCCCCAGATTCCCTGTCCTAATCTCACCGGATTTTTTTCTTGTGGAGGTATCTAAAACGTAGAGTGTACAAGAATATGCCACGTACAATTGATGTTCTCAAGGAACCTATTCGAACCGAAATAAGTAACATCAGCGAGGATAATCTCCGTAAAACTTCAGAAAATATGGTGAGACGAGTGCAAACATGTGTAGATGCTGGTGGAAGACACTTCCAATATTTTATCTGAGATGTAAATAGTGTAATGTAATCTCCCAATTGTGTATTGTATTCTCTCAAAGTGGCACTGAGTCCTATTATTGGTTCAAAGGTTATGGCCTATTTAAATGGTTCAGGCTTATATGGATCGCCCTGTACTGCATCCAAGCCAAATATCTTATATTTATATTTCACTGGAAATTCACGTTTGGGTTGTCTAACATAGAATAAATATGTTAATCTTTAAACAATAAGTGATAAAGAGAAAAACCAATGTGTTACACACTATTTTCTTGACCTGTAGCGGATGGTACCCTGGAGTTTAAAGGGTTTACGTGATGGTCTCTCTTTCTACTTCAGATTTGCCAAAAAATCTCAACAACAAATTTTATTGAATTTTACGCCCCAGATTTTTATGTTTTTGTGAATAGTTTTAATGCAATTATTTCATGAGGCACGCGTTTGATGTTTTAAATTATTTTCCTTAGTTTGTTCGATATTTGTGAGGAACTCACTTAAGGGTACTGGGAGGTCGATATGTTTAAAAAAACTCCAGTTTTTTGTCTTTAAAGTTAAAAAATTATATAATTCTTCAGCTTTAAAATGATATATAACATAGGTTGTCAGCTGGTATTAAAGTAATTTAATTCGTCAATTTAAACATGGCGGCGTAATGATACGCCCACTTCCTGAGAATGGTGATTAATCTTTGATCGTGATTTCCCAAAACCTTGATTTTACATACTTTAGGTGCATGTTTCTCAAAAACCATAAGATATATTGGCACAAAATTTGTAGTGGTTATTTGTCAATGTTCCTTGAACACATTCGGCTAACATTTATATTCATATGATTTATAAAATGGATGAAAACAAAAATTCAGTCCTTGAAAATATTATCTTTTTTTTTTCTTTTTTTATTCAAAACTAATTAATTTTTCATGTGCACAGTATAAACTATATATGACTTTCATTTAGCCGATATTATAAAACTGTATCTTAGGTTATTTAGGATAAAACTTTGTGCATGTAGATTTAAATTCCTACAAGTAAAGCGCACCTGAAATATAGGGTGCAATATTTTTTCCAGGACACACGGTGTGATTTATGCCCCTTTGGCATGGAACTTTGTGAACGTAATTTAAATATTATATAGTAGTTAATTGCACACATCCCTATACAGTAATCATACCGAATTTCAATTTCTGATAATGTTTAGTTTTCTATATATTCCAATTTTAATATTGGTAAAAATTAGCCTTGTCTGGATAAAAATAACCTCCCAATGCCCTTAAATACACAACGCGGAGAAATATTAGAATGGATACTTCTCTACGTAGGAATTGAGTCTATGTTTAGGTCTCTTGCGTATATTACTAATTTATCACTACATGGAGTAGCCTCTTTTAACTAGTTAATATCCAAGGAAAATTAAATACCTTCTCACACCATCTTCTATCGTTTTATATCTTCGTTGAAATTTGTTACATTCTACAAGGATGTTGCTGCATTAAATTAACAAAATGGCGCCAGTTTCTTGCTATCATAATCATTTGTGAATGTTTACCCTTCTTGGAGAGTACATTTCTGACTGCTGCGTTCGTCATTTATTCAGATATCGTTTCAATAACTATGTTTTTATTTACAAATTATATCCAAAATCTTTCATTTTCTGCCATTAATTACATCTTTATGGTTTTTATTTTTATTATTTTCTAAACTTTGGCATTAGGCTTTTCTGATTTAAATATGATTTTATATATAATCAATACAATTAAATCTTGAGCTCTGTAAATACATCCAGTAAAGAAATGTATAATTATCCCGTAATTTTTAACTACGGAACAAATGCAATGGATGAAATCATCTAGCAAAATACGATAAAAATACGGAAATATAAAGGGTACATAATGAGTGTACTACCCGCCTTTTCAAATGTATATTAGTTGTGTAGTCCAAAATGAGAATTTATCAGATAATTAACCAGCAACAAATGCTTTCTAACATTTATCATGATTAGAAAGGGACAGTAGAATAAGGGATTTATCATAACACTCTTAATTTCATGTTCATTCCGATACTGTATGATATCTAACAACACCATAAACATTTCCAGAAAATGCTTAAGGTAAGTAACAACCGAAAATTATTTTCATATATATTTATTATTGTCATTTTAACATTAAGATTAACTTCATTACAATTAAGTTGCGAAATAGGTTATTTTATTACATTTATCCCTAATACTATGTCTATCTGGCTTTGTTACATTATGTGTAAACTCTTATATGCTATTTCCTAAATTTGTCGTTATATTTGAATAAGTATGGTATCCATTTTTTAATTTTTATTTTATAGTGTATGTTTATTATTATTATTATTATTATTATTATTATTATTATTATTATTATTATTATTATTATTATTATTATTATTATTATTATTATTATTATTATTATTATTATTATTATTATTATTATTATAATTATTATTATTATTATTATTATTATTATTATTATTATTATTATTATTATTATTATTATTATTATTATTATTATTATTATTATTATTATTATTATTATTATTATTATTATTATTATTATTATTATTATTATTATTATTATTATTATTATTATTATTATTATTATTATTATTATTATTATTATTATTATTATTATTATTATTATTATTATTATTATTATTATTATTATTATTATTATTATTATTATTATTATTATTATTATTATTATTATTATTATTATTATTATTATTATTATTATTATTATTATTATTATTATTATTATTATTATTATTATTATTATTATTATTATTATTATTATTATTATTATTATTATTATTATTATTATTATTATTATTATTATTATTATTATTATTATTATTATTATTATTATTATTATTATTATTATTATTATTATTATTATTATTATTATTATTATTATTATTATTATTATTATTATTATTATTCATGCTTGTATACTCCTATGAATATTACAATAGTGAGTTATTCTTTTCTCTTAATAATAGACTTCTTTTAGACAAGTATTACGTGCAAAAGAATTCACATAAAGGTAAATTTGGCAACGTGTAAATGAACTTCAGTTTTGCTGCTATGCTTAGGCAAATTCTTCTACTTTTCTTTATCTGCTTAAAATTCGAAGGTGAAGATGCACAAAACTTTTTAAACATTGAGTTAAGAGGAAAATCAAATTTTAATTGTTTATTATCATTATTACCATTTAGCAATTACAGCGTTATACATGGAATTCTTTTAAATGAATGATCGTTTCTGAATTACATTTTTATACGGATTCTAAAAGTGAAATCCATTTTTGCGTACCACGTCACAAATCACTGCAATTCAAAATTGTATGTTTTGAATATTTCTGGTTGGGTACGTACTGTAGTAATATTACGTGCGCTTATCGTTTGTTAGAACTGCTTATAATTTCAATCTTATTACTTAAAATGTGAAATAATATAAGTATTCTTATGTTTATATTTTATATTTATATATTTTTCACATTTATTAATACATACCCTCTAGGGATGTACAAGAATCTGTGTTCCCCTTAAAACTAGTAATTCCAAATATTGAAAAGGTCTTCTCGAAAAGGCCTTAAAGTTGTTTTGCTTCATAATGTAAACATTCGTTCTTCCAATCTTATTACCCACTCTTTTGTTTCAAAGGAGACATATGAAAATCTCAAGTTTTTGTTACAAAACCTTATAAGTACGAATAAATTGTATGGTTAGTGTGTGGGGATTTCAGGATTATGGGGCTATTACTTGGTCAACGAGCTCATTTCACAAAACACCCTCCTAAGATGGTTTACTCGTTGGCCCACATATTCTAAAACAAATGACGGGCAGATCGAGAATACTATGAGTCTAAAAGTAAAGGACGCCTGGAATGCTTTCAGAAATGTTTTTTATTTCCTTGGAAATAAGAAAGACCCAAATTATGTTAACGTAGTGAAAGTGATGTTACAAAATGTTAAACAGATTGGTTGCAATACGAGTGTCAAGGTACATTTTCTTCATTCCCATCTAAATTATTTCCCTGAAAATTTAGGGGATTTTAGTGAGGAATAGGTTGCAATATTTTACCAAGATACATAAAATATGGAAATGAGGTATGAATGGAAGTGGAGTGTTCACTGAAGCTTGAAGTGGAATATTGATAAATGAAATGTGTAGTGTTTAACGCCCGCTTTTACTACATACGGCACCGCAGGCGGTGACACTGATGATACATGAGATGAAGATGGAGCACCGGTGGAATGAGATGGCGGGGGAAACTGGAGGTCCCGGAGAAAACCCGCCCCAACGCCGTGTTGTCCACCACAAATCTCACTTTGCGGTCGCCTGGGATCGAACCCGGGCCGCCTTGGTGAGAGCAAAGCGGTCTAACCACTTAGCCACGGCGTGGCCTGGAATATTGATGTAAGTTTATGAATGTGCTAGTAACAATTATTAATAAATGATTAATTAGGGCAAATAGCAAATTATAATTATGGTCTAGTTTTTCATACAAAATTCTTGTTGAAGAACTACTTTCAATTACAGTTTACAAAATTTTAATTTCATTTCTGTTATTTATGAATATTTTGAAAATCTGACGTGATGGGAGTAAATGAAGGCTATTTCAGAACTCAGCACAATATATATATTTAGGATCACCTATTACATTAAAAAAATAAGTTATGAAAAGCGAAGTGCATTCAAGGTAAAATACCTATTATTTTTCAGGACTGGGAGGGACCAGATAGGACTTCTGTTTTTTCTTAATACACGTGGACTCTTTGTGAATGCGTGACAGATATGGCAGCACAGTACAGTGCATAGAACTCTAGTGGCAGCAACGAGTAGGGTCTGTTTTGATACTTAAAATGTCGACGTTTTCTTTGCAAGAACAACGCGTAATCATCCGTTTCTTTCATTTTCGTGGTGTGACACTTATTGAAATTCATCTCCAGTTGAGTGAGGTATGTGGTGATGGTACCATAGATGTAACTAAAGTGAGTTCCTGGGTGTGAGAGTTCAATGAAGGCAGAACATCATGTGACAACAAACCAAGACAGTTGCAGACATCTCCTACAAATTTGGCATTTCCATGGGATCTTTGCACACAATCCTGTATGAAGATCTGAAAATGCTCCATCAGCGATCCTCCAAAACAGCGTTCCCTACTTGCTGGATCATGTCGTCAGACCGGCTGGTGCGATGCCGTGATTGTCTTGGTTTGTTTTCAGACGATATTCTGCTTTCATTGAAGTGTCGCACCCAGAAACGCGCATTAGGCACATCCATGGTACCATCACCACATGCCTCACTCAACTGACTATGAATTTCAATACGTGTCACACCAGGAAAATGGAGAAAACAAATTATTACGCTGTTCTTGCAATGAAAACGTCACCATTTTAAGTATGGAAACCTGTGCTAACTCTTGTCGCTGTCACTAAAGTTCTATGCACCCTACAGTGCTGCCATCTTTGTTCTCATTCACAAAGAGTCCACGGATATTTTTTAAACAAACGAGAAGTTCCTATCTGGTCCCAGTCCTGAAAAAAAATAGGTGTTATAGCTTGAACGCACCTCGTACAGAACAGTGTACTTATTACTTCAATTTCAGTATTGAGTATTTGGTGAAAATTACCTCCTTACTGACGTTAATAAAATGGAAGGCTTTCAGTTGAACGGATTGTAGATATTTGCCGTTTTTACTCTATACGAAAAGACCCGCCCTGATAAAACACGTGTACTCTATGTACGTTTACACACTTACAACTGATGCTTTTATTCAAACGAAAGCCTTTATGAGATTCTATGAAGCAGCTACAATGACATAGTGATTTATTTCTTTTCCTGTTCTTTAATGTGCTGTATCCAAAGCATTATGCCACATCCTTCTGGTTCCGACTTTCATTCTTGCGTTTCTTTTTCTCGTTACCGAGCCTTTTACAAAGTATCTCTTGGGATGACAAGCACTTCTGTTTCATACACTGCAACTCCTTTCACTGGCTGGTTTATCAGAGGCAGCTCAAAGGATGACTAATGATATTAACACAAATATGTTAATTGTTCCTTTCTCTTCGTATAAAACAGTAACATGATACACTCGTTCTGTTGTTCCAGCCTCTTTCGCCCATCTTGTCTGCAAGAAGTTTCGTTTGTTTTAAAACTACTTTGTGGAGCATCTTTATAGGAGAGAGCTCATTTTCCAACTCTGTAGCTTGATTTCTTTCATTTGTTGATTCCTCGCGAATTTAGGTACTAAAACGTATAAATTACAGAGAAAACACATGATTTTTCTTAATCGGATACAAGCTATAGTTACAAAGCTTATTCCTCTATGTACGTTATATTGATGGAGATAAACTATGCAGAAGTTATCTGGTTGTAATTACAAAACGAATAGAAGGTTACATTTGGGCTTTAATGGAGCCAAATGTTAAAGAGGCTCTGAAATGATATTTAGTAAATACAAAAATCAATTTCATTTCAGAAAAGTACAAGGCAAAATTCATATAAACGATAAGAAATATCTCGGAAATTAATCACATCACAAAACAATACTGTATTTGATATGCATTACGGTTTTCTACGTCTTCATGTAATAAGATTTTGTTCATATCTTGCTGTTTACCAGCTTTGCAAATGTTAACCAGACTGAAGAGAACTTCTGAGTAAATTTACAGAAAATTCAAAATAAACATTATGTTGATTACGAAATATCATTAAAATGTGCTCTTTTAATCAAAATCGTTCGAGCATGTTTTATAAAATAAATTTTTTTGAAAAAGATTCCAGATTAAGGTAGTGTGGGATGAAGGCTTTAAAATTTTGTGACTCATTCTTTGAAGATGTTGACTTTATGTGCAAAATTTACTACTTAACTGACTTTTCGTTTCTGAATTATGCTGTTCACACACAAACACACATACACATACACACACACACACACACACTCTCTCAAGCTTTTTTTATCTGTCTCGAAGATGTTGCTCCAATTTTGGAGCAATATAACTGCCTCACGTGGCTTGGCCAATTTGAAGCTGTTTTCTTGCTCTAATATCGAGCTGAGTCCTATCTCAGGATATGCATGGGTATGTAATAAGGGTAACGATGATACCGGAATCTAAGTTTGCAACGTTTAATAACGTTTTAAGACTCACTTAAGTTACCGACCAATGTAAGCTAATTTTTATATAAATATCCGGCGTTACCGTACGGAAATCTTATACTACGCTGTGACACAGGATTCTATCATTGAGGCAAGAAATGACGTCTCATTCAGCTACATCTTGCCCCATCGGCGACCAGTCCAGAAGTGTCCAAGATTCTGCCTAGAAATGTTCTGCTCAGCTACCAAAATTCTCCTGATAACCTCCCCTTCGCTTGTGACTAAGTCCACCATTACTAGCTTCATTCAGATATTTTTCATGTTTCATAGGTTTCATAGAAAATGATGCACTCTAAACTACCGTTTACATGAGATATTTTAGAGTTCATTTTAATCTGTCTCTAAAAGTTTTATTAAAATGCCCTGTATTTGTTGTATTTACACCAATAAATAAATTAACCAAATCTTGAGACTTTTGGAATAGACTTTGAGATCCTCTATATTGAAAGGAAATTTACATAATTTTATATAATGGATAAACTATAAATGGAAAAAAATTACGGCAGAATAAAAAGTAGAATTTAAAAAAAATCATTAAATGAGCTATCTTATATCATATGCTATTTACGAGAATCCTTTACTAATGGGTTTACTTTCTCAATTGTTTGTGTGGTCGCTATTCATTTATTTCTCACAGTAACATACAATTTCAAGGCCAGCACATACTGATCTGTTTTTCCGTGATTTCCTCGGTCGAAATATGTAATGAAACCAAATCTGTAAATATATTATTACCAGAATAGAGAAATAAGTTTTTGTAAGAATATTTTGTATAATCTATAGAAATCGAAGCTTATGTCTCTACAGCGAATGCTGGAGAGGTTGTTATGAATACAAACATCAGGTTTTGTTCAAGCTCATGCTGGACTATGATATAAACTTCCCGAACATTTACCATGTTCTATTCTTTATGAAGTAACATAAATATAAATACAAAATTAAAACATAAACAAAGGGTTTAGATCAAGTAGCAGTTTTTCTATTACTTATACTTCTTATTGTTTGGAACTTTAATTTCTGTTTCATCTACTTAATAGAGAGCGAGTATAAACTTAAAATGATAAAATTTAAAGCTGATGTATTTCTAGAATTATATTAACCTTTCAATTATTTTTTCTATTGGAATTTTGGAAGTGATACAAAACGTGAGATATATTTCTATTTAATGTCCTACTATAACCGAGACATTTAGAATTTTAATTGTACTTCACTTAACTTCAAATTAATGTAACACATAGATATTTCAGATTTGCTTCTGAAGTATGTGAAATTTCATAGCAAATGATTAGGACATTCTTGAGGAAAAAATTATATATAATGTATAATTACACACATTTAATACATACATAAATTTAAAAGGTAACAATTATAAGACTAACATCGGTTATTTATCCGAAATTGAAACTATTAAAAATGTTAATATAAATAGGTAATTCAAAGATTATAGAAGACACAACAGAGAAAAATTGGACATAACTTGTTATGCATTATTGCTAGTTACGGAGTTAGAACTCACTGTATTAAACAACAAGTGGGGTGATGTTACTCCGATTCGGAACTCCCTTGTTATGGAAATCTGTGAAGACTACTGTTCAACAACACAAAGAAAGTTCATGACAGGAATGTGCCATCCCTACACAGTGGAGTAAGGACAGTGAATGTGTGTGACAGAGAACTGTAACCGCAGTATCAGACAGCGATTAGGAGGTGGCGAATTAATTGAAATCACGAGAATTAAAAAAGAAGATAAATTAATGAAAATGCTTTGCTAAACTAATATAAAATATTGTTATATTAATATGAAATCAGAATGAAATTAGAGTAGTGATTAAAATAGCGGTTTAATTAAGAATAAGATGGGAAGAATATAATTTAAGACAACTAACATGCTAGAATCCATGTAAGGGAGAGAAAATATTTCTGTAAAATCTGAACACAAGTCGGGGAGACAGGAAGAGGTGACCGTTAGCCTCTTTGTTTAAGGAAAGGTTCAACGTCTGAGAACTATAAGCAAAAATGTGTAGGAACAATAAGGTTTTCTAGATGCGGTCAGGCGTAAGACCTAAAAGGATTTACTTTGCTGTGGCGATAACGATGTATACCGTTACAAAGAGCCCAGGGTAGGCGTATCCCAACTCACGGTGGGATGTAACGTCAATGAGTTCGATGAGTTTTGCTAACCAATAAAGAAGAATCGAAATAAAATGAGAAACCAATAATAATGTAAGATTTGAGAAATAGGAAGAAGGGTGAGTTATTTTGGTCATGTGATAAGGGTTAGAGTAGGGATCAGAATAAAGTACGAACGGAATCGCAGAGTAGACGAAACTTCACTTCAACAGTCATTCTACGAGGGGAAAGACGTGTTAGTGCGCGTGAAGGAGAAGGAGCAAAGATTTCTAAGTCCGAAATGTAGGGAAGTCAAGAATAACGCAACCAGCGTGAGAGAAGCAGCAGAAGAAGTTTATAATAGCAAAGTATTCGCCGTATAAAGAATTAAGAGAATTCTGTTAGGAAGTTTAGTAACAGGTGGTCACCGCTACCAATCAATCTGAATCAACGAATTGAGTGAGAATTAAATCAATTTTTGCAACGAACCAGTGTATTATTGAGACAACTGAGCAGCCAACAAACAACAAATCCATTTCCTACAACCATTCACCTGAAGAATAAGAGATCTCATAGCTCCAATTAGAACCCAAATCAAAATTAAACATCAACCAATTGAAATCTGACATGCGGGTATGCCGCATAATGGCGCCGACACGTTGGGGCTTCGAATTGTAGGAAATGGGTGAAATGTAACGACGAAGGACGACTACAAGGAGAAGTGAGAAGAACGACGACGAAGGACGACTACGAGGAGAAGTGAGAAGAACGACGACGAAGGACGACTACGAGGAGAAGTGAGAAGACCGACGACGACAACTACGATGAGGACAGCAGAGACTACGAAGAAGACGGCAAAAACAACTACATAGAATTTTCCCCCAACCAAGAGAGAAGTTCAAGTTCTTTCGACATCAACTGAGCCTACTAGACGACGAGCAGCACGACAAAAATTGGTAAAGACATCACATAAACACCACAGCCGTACAACAGAACTGTGAGTTACACATACTCAATTTATATTTCTTGTAAATATAATATCATTCAGTGAAAGCAATATCTATGTAATGTCTTAGTAATAAGTATTTTGGAAGGGAAATTAGAATATTTAAAGGGGAAATTCAATGCTTTTGAGAAATAAGAAGATCGTACAGAATAAATTTAAAATGGAAAATTCTGGGGAACAAATAATTATGGAGACAGAGAAAGAGTTGGAAGTTGTTAATGAAGAGATAATGGAAAGCAGTGTTATAGGATCAGTAGATGAGGGTGTAAATGGTGTAAGTAGCTTAAATGTAAATAGAAGTGACAATCCTGGGGTAATGGAAAATCTACAAGAGATGTTCCAGAAACTCATGGCGCAAATTACTATTCAGAGCCAATCACTAGAGACTAAATTCGTAGAACAGAACCAATCACTAGAGGCTAAATTAGTAGAACAGAACCAATCACTAGAGACTAAATTAGTAGAACAGAACCAATCACTAGAAGCTAAATTAGTAGAACAGAACCAAACACTAGAAGCTATGGACAAATCACTCGAGGCTAAATTAGTAGAACAGAACCAATCACTAGAGGCTAAATTAGTAGTACAGAACCAATCACTAGAGACTAAATTAGTAGAACAGAGTCAATCACTAGAAGCTAAATTAGTAGAACAGAACCAAACACTAGAAGCTAAATTAGTAGGACAGAACCAAACACTAGAAGCTAAATTAGTAAGTCAAATTACAAGCCAAGGGAAAGAAACAGAAACTAGAATCACTGTCAGAATTCAAGGAATAACAGGGGAAATCCAATCTGTAAAAGAGGCCCTGCAGCGAGAAGTAGGTACTATAAGAAGTGACCTAGAAGCCACCAAATCTCTCGTTGCAGGAGTAGAAAATAGAATAGGGGAGCAAATTAATAAGGAAAGAATAAGATTAGACGAACTGACCACGACACAGGTAACTTTTGTACAAGAGATAAATGACCGGTTTGACACTGTAAACAATAGTATAGCAGCTGACATGGAGAAGTTAAAAGAAAAGGTAGCACGTGTAACAAATATTCAATCAGAGAATACACAAATGTTGAGGGAAACAGTAAGCGAGATATCTCAAATCAGAGATACCGTAACTGGCTTCCAGCTGCGACAGCAAGGGCAGGTACCTGAGAGTTCCAATTGTACTATACATACACACAATGGAGAGAGGCAGAACGAACAGGTTAGCGCCCCTTCTGTCTCTCCTCAAAGCAGCAATAATAGCGAAATAAATATGCAAAACGTAAATATGTATCCAGCAGTGCACATGAATTTTCTAAGCGAATTGCCCCTCCCGAAATTTAATTGTCGCAATGACAACGCAGTACAATTTTTGGCCGACTTAGAAAAGTATTTTGTCATCAGAGGTGTACCCGAGCAATATAAAATGATAATAGTTCAAAGGGCGTTAGAATCTGCCGAACTTAATTGGCTACGAGTAACTGTGGGAGAAGGATGCAGCTACGAGTTGTTCAAAACAGCTTTCCTAGAAAAGTATTGGAACGCCAATGTCCAATACCAAGTAAGGAATCAAATAACAAATGGCCGATACCAAGGTAATAATGGAGAGTCTATTACTGATTATTTCCTGAGATATTCGCAAATGAGTAAATATCTACAACCTCCATTACAGGAAGCCGAACTGATTTCTCTTCTCACTCCCCACCTTCCTGAGAACATTAGAAATCACATGGTGGTAGCAAGACCTCAGACATTGAGAGAGGCAATTACATTGTTAACAGCTTTACAAAGCGTTGGGACGCAAAGCTCACAAAATAGACATGAGAATCGAATGCCCGTGAGAAATCCACACAGACCGTGGAATAATAATAATCATGACGGGGAAAGGGCACACAATCCCCGAAATTTTAACACGAACCATATGGCTACTCGTCAAAGATACGATGCCCACGTCCCGAGGGAATTCCCTAACAACAATAGAGGGAGACAGGGACCACCAAATTCAAATTCATATAATTTCCCTATAAGATATGTACATGTAACTAGGAATGGAAATAGGGGTCAACCCCCATTTCTTCGAAGAGGGAATGCAAGACCGACGTTCCGACTACCAGAAGCCAATAGACAGTATCAACCACGTGACGCTGGTAGAGAGAACAATACAGACAGACCTGAAGTAAGACAGAGGAATCAACTTCTCTCAAGAGAATGGGTGCGTTCTCCTCCACCCACACCGAGGGACGCGGCGCCCGAGGTAGATGAAAGGCCAGAGACGACACAGCATACGGGAAACGAATCCAGGGTGCGATAGAAGACGTCCCGCATCGGACCCGGATGAACACGCTAGTTCTTAATTTGAACAGGGACACAGCTCTGAGTAGGGTGGTACAGAATAAAACAGAAACAGAAATAGTAAACGGTACTCAAATAAACAATCACTTAACAGAATTGCAAGAAGTGAGAGATGCTCCACGCATTGCTGCAATAATAAACAAAGAAAAATGGCACATTACCATAGATTCAGGATCCTCAGTTTCAGCTATAAGTCAAGCATTCTTTTATCACTTAAAAAACAATGGAATGAAATTGCAAACATTGCCCGTGAAAAGTGCATATTGTACTCTGGCGGTAGGTCGCGCCAAACAAAAGATTAATACACAAATGCTTTTGAAAGTCACCATTGGGGAGGATACAATAGAATTTGTATGTTTTGTTATTAATAGGCTATCTGTAGACATTATTATGGGTAATGACGTGTTGTATGCGCTTCAAGCTAAGTTGAATTATCAAATGGAAGCCTTGGAAATCAAAATTAAAGACGTCATAGTTAAAGTTCCGTTTAGCTCAAGGGAAGCAGAAAATGAGATAAGATTGACAGATGAAGAAAAAGAAATAGATGGAGAAACATTTTTTGTAGAATTTATACGAATAGGAGGGATGGAGCTAGTTAAGATGAATCCATTAGAAGCAGAAGAGATGGGAAACTATGATAAAGAAGTGTACGTAGCGGCAGAAGAAGGGCTTTTAGAGATGACGTCATACGGACTTGGGCAGACAGAAGCATGTGAACAGGAGATAATTACCCTACCAGATGATTTCCAGGTAGTCGAAAATAATGTAAACATGACCTATAGAATAAGAGAAACAGTAGCAAACTCGAACCTACTTAACGACCACCAAAAAGAGATTTTTTATAACGTTTTATGTAAACACAGAAATGTATTTTCGGAACACACTGGGACCTATAGTGATTTTGAGTATGAATTCGAGATACATGATGTCCCCCCATTCAAATATAAGTGCAGACCTATTCCATTGGATTTACAGGAGGCAGTGAACCTTAAAATACAGGAAATGTTAGATGAAATCCTGGAGATATCGACATCAAAATTTATAAGTTCCCTGCAGGAAGAGGAGGATTAAAATATTTATTTGTACTTATCGACGTGATGTCGAAATTTGTGAAAATATACCCTCTCAAGAAATTAACAAGTGCAGCATGCGCGAATAAAATAGTGAAAGACTATATAGTCAAATACGGGAAGATGAAAGCACTATTAGTAGATAACGCGTCCATACACCATGGAAGACGATTCGTGCACACCATTCAGGATGCCGGAATTCGCATCTATAACACAACGTCGTACCATCCGTGCTCTAATCCAAGCGAGCGCGTAATGAAAGACCTAGGTGTTCATCTCCGAGTCCTTTGCTCATTGAAACAGACTACCTGGCCAGACCACATCAACTATATTGAGTTTATATTCAATAATTCAGTCAATTTAACCACAGGATATGCTCCTATCCAATTGCATAGGAATTTAACACCGGAACCAATAATAGAGGGTGTTCCGGAAAGTATACAAGTGACAACCGAGACAGATCGAGAACGGATCCAAAATGCTGTTAAAAGAATAATGGAAAAAGTAGAGAAAAGAAACGCAAAGAAAATGCGGTATAAGAAGAATTGGGAACCAAAGGTCGGCGACTTAGTTCTAGTGAAATCGTTCGACAAGTCAGATTTGTTAGGAAAAAAGACTAGAAAGCTATATATGCTATGGAAAGGCCCATACCGGATTGAGAAAATATTTGGTGACAGAGCGTATGCCCTAATACACCCAAGAAATGGTAAACCGATAGGCAGATATAACATCTCCCTAATAAGGCCATATCGTCAGAAAAACGTTGTAAACAGTACAGAGCAGACCCAAGAATCACCTGTGTAAATGTGATTGAAATTATATATATACGAAGATGTAAAAAAAAAATACCAAGTAAAAGTTATATAATTAGTACGGGTAACGTTTTCGTTTGAAATTCAAACACTGCGTGGGAGTTGCAAGTTCCAAAATTCCTGTGCACAAACAAAATGATAATGTAATAAGAATAACCACAGCTAATGAACAAGTTAGAAAGATCTTTAAAAATAATTTGTGAAATGTAAATATAGTATAAGTACTGATGTATTCATGTGCCAAAAGGCTATGTTGTTATTGTAAAGGTCACAGACTTAGGCGTGACAAAGTGAAAGAAAGTTTAGAGTGAAAAGTGAAGTGGAAAGACAGGACAATGAACTGCCAATGTTTACTGTCAGGTAAACGAAACACCTGATTACAGGTAGACAACTGAGTGCAGGTAGAGGTAACCATATTTGGACATCGTTACGCAAATTATAAGAATGTGAGGACGAATGTTCTTACGGTGAAGGACTGAAAGATAAAGAAACGTCCCAATAAGTTAATATAATAATATTAAAAAAAAAAAAAAAAAAAATAAAATCATTGAATGTAAAATGTAATATTGTAAACTGTAATATAGTAACATTAATGTAGTACTTAAGGAATGTAATAAGGTAAAATCAAGTTGATGTCAAGTGAGACAAGGATAATTCAGTGAAGTATATATATAGTTGAGGTATCACGAATGTTATTTGTATATAGGGTAATAACCACATATACGACAGTGTACTTGTCTATGTACGTAATGTATCATACCTATAATTCTATGTATATGATGTACCATATTGACCATTCTATGTGTATAAAGTAACACACTGATGAAGATGAGGGAAACGGTGACCACCGAAAAATGTTTCGAGTACGGAATGAGAAATTATAAGATCTAAGGAGGAAATGTCATGACGGGGGTTTGACAAAATTTAAATAATGGGTATTTCATTTTTGTCAAACGGGCATTATGTAACCGCAGTATCAGACAGCGATTAGGAGGTGGCGAATTAATTGAAATCACGAGAATTAAAAAAGAAGATAAATTAATGAAAATGCTTTGCTAAACTAATATAAAATATTGTTATATTAATATGAAATCAGAATGAAATTAGAGTAGTGATTAAAATAGCGGTTTAATTAAGAATAAGATGGGAAGAATATAATTTAAGACAACTAACATGCTAGAATCCATGTAAGGGAGAGAAAATATTTCTGTAAAATCTGAACACAAGTCGGGGAGACAGGAAGAGGTGACCGTTAGCCTCTTTGTTTAAGGAAAGGTTCAACGTCTGAGAACTATAAGCAAAAATGTGTAGGAACAATAAGGTTTTCAAGATGCGGTCAGGCGTAAGACCTAAAAGGATTTACTTTGCTGTGGCGATAACGATGTATACCGTTACAAAGAGCCCAGGGTAGGCGTATCCCAACTCACGGTGGGATGTAACGTCAATGAGTTCGATGAGTTTTGCTAACCAATAAAGAAGAATCGAAATAAAATGAGAAACCAATAATAATGTAAGATTTGAGAAATAGGAAGAAGGGTGAGTTATTTTGGTCATGTGATAAGGGTTAGAGTAGGGATCAGAATAAAGTACGAACGGAATCGCAGAGTAGACGAAACTTCACTTCAACAGTCATTCTACGAGGGGAAAGACGTGTTAGTGCGCGTGAAGGAGAAGGAGCAAAGATTTCTAAGTCCGAAATGTAGGGAAGTCAAGAATAACGCAACCAGCGTGAGAGAAGCAGCAGAAGAAGTTTATAATAGCAAAGTATTCGCCGTATAAAGAATTAAGAGAATTCTGTTAGGAAGTTTAGTAACAGGTGGTCACCGCTACCAATCAATCTGAATCAACGAATTGAGTGAGAATTAAATCAATTTTTGCAACGAACCAGTGTATTATTGAGACAACTGAGCAGCCAACAAACAACAAATCCATTTCCTACAACCATTCACCTGAAGAATAAGAGATCTCATAGCTCCAATTAGAACCCAAATCAAAATTAAACATCAACCAATTGAAATCTGACATGCGGGTATGCCGCAGAACGCATACTACTTAAGGAGTGGAACAGTTAAAAACAGCGCCATATTCACTTAGTACACTAAAATAATTGAAATACATTATCTATTCTATCATTATGTTTTCAAGTTCTAATTTGCATGTCAACAGTTCTTTACCAATGATTGATACCTTTGTTTTGTTTATGGAGATTTTCACATTAAACTTCTGACATTTAAGATGGAACTCCTACAAAACTCTTTGCAGATTATCCCTGTTTCTGCCCCAATATATCATGTGCAAAACTTACCATGCTAATATTATTATATCCCATACTATATCCCAATTCATGTTCATTTCTTTGATTATTACATCTAAAAAATGCTGAATAGGACCTCACTTAGGGAATCGTCTTGTCTTATTTATCTTTTTATTGAAAATTTCTGTGTTAATTGACCTTCAATTTTTATTGACTAAAAGTATTAAAATATACTTTCTCTGTGTATTTAGTAATGCCATTTGGCCCACTATTATCATCTTAAGTTTGTAAAACTTGATGTAGTTCCAATCAATCGAGTGCCTATTCAAGATCGACACAGCTCATATATGCTGCTCTATTAAATTCTAATGTTTTTTTTCCGAGATCTGTTTAAAGTATAAATATTACATAAGTACAGGATCTACAGTACAGATTCCCTTTAAGGTATTTCCAGTAGATCTATTTATTTGAGATGAGAATAATACTGGGCGGTTAGATCGTATTCTTTCTCAGAAAACATGTGATTAAGAGCGATGGTACTGGGGATAATACTGAAGAAAAAACGAACGGCAACAACAGGAAAATTGTGCCACTAACATAACACAAACTGAATATACTTAATTGGTCAGTTTCAGTGTAAGTTACCCAGTTTCTCTTCTTGGCTGTACTCGAAGATTTTGTGTAGCGTCACGGTTTGTACTGAAGATCAAATTAATCTTCCTCAGCTAAGAAACAACGTAAGGACGTGATATTTACACTGGGCATTCACATTCTAGTAGCCTTTATCCGCGTTGAAAGTTATGAATTGTGCTATAGACTCTTCAGTGTGCGGTGTTTGGAGGGACAAATGTTTCGTTAGTTTGGGAGGCATGACGAGGACATTAGAGTAGTGAGCAGCAACCTGATCTTAGTCTATTCTTATTCATAGATTCATTTTCAAATTTATTCACCAATAAAATTCACATTGAATACGGGCCTCGTCAAAAAAAAAAAAAAAAAAAAAAAAAAAAAAAAAAAAAAAAGCTAAGTAAAACATTATCATATTTACAGTGCGTGAGAAAAGTTTAACAAATAACACAAGGTTGCATCCAACCTAGCAGGATAGCTCAGGCGGTTTCGTATGTGGCCCTCATTCGGGAGGCCCGAGATTGATTCCCATGACCGACCTACCTCACCCATGAATTTTTTCGGGGGTTTCCCGGGTCGCTAGGCGAATGCTGGGTAGGTCAATTACATCTCCCAAATTTCCTGTCCCTACATTTTTATATCCATTATCATCTCTCATCTGGTGGTCTCTTTCAGGGTTGAAGTGTCGGCGGTAGTCTCGGCTATGCATGGCAGAATGATAAGTTTGATTGAACCACTTCGTCCTCTGGTAGGTCGATTGCCGGTCTCCGGACCGACTGCTGGGACCGTCTTCGAACCACAGTATGGGGGAGTGTCTGTTGTCCTGGCCTGCCAGGGCAGGTTTCCACTAAGTAAAATGTAGGGGCCCTGCCCTCTGCACTGAAGTGGCTCCTTGGGACGACCAACCTCTGTCTCCTCTCGCCTCATCCGAAAGAAAAAATGTTGCACCGAGGTGAAATACAAAACTCAGTTCGCCTTAACGACTGAGGCAAAGCTCGAAAGAAACCTCAGTCAGGTGTACAATAGCATTAGATTTCTATATATATATATTATATTTAGAACTAAGGCATTTATATAGGTACTAATAGGTATTATTATTGTGGAGTTCAATCTTTGTCTTGTAAGTTGTCGTCAAGCTTTTTCTTAACACGAAGTGCATCTCTCGGATAAACAGCATCCATGAAACATAAAGGTTCAGATGTCTAAAAACTGGATAGATGGCTTCTTAACTAATTTATAATTCTAAATAAACAAGTGATTTAGCGCAAAGGGTAATCAAAATTATGTAAACATGAACTGAATAAGACATAGACATATTTTAGGAGAAAGTGTTTTCTTTTTTGTTGTTCCATTTATACCCCGCCTTAACTGCAATGATCATATCGGCGGCCGTGGGACATATCGAAGGTGTTGACATCCACCCTCTCATTCATACTTCCAGACTCTAGGGAAGATGAGGAATTATCTTGGACGGAGAAAAATCCCCACTCCCACCGCCGGGAATCGAACCCTGGACCCCTAGCACGACAGGCAGGTGCTCTACCGACTGAGCTACGGGCAGCAGCTGCGAACTACTTTATGGGCAATTGAATTTAAATTTTTGATGTATGTTGTTGACGATTGATTGATGTTGTTCTTTGTGTATTGTATGAATGTTATTTATTATTAAGCTTAAAGATGCTTTTATTTTCATGTATGAATGAAAGTGGTTTTCTTGGAGTACACTGGTTCACTTGTTTGAATAATCTTTTAAGTACATATTTTATGTATTTTGTACACTAATGCAGTTGTTGGAAGATCCCTAAAGGTATGCATTTCAATACTAAATATACTTAGGCAATATACACTGCTTTTAAGACTTTTCATTTGCACGTTTTAGCTAGCACCTTTGTAGTATTGCATATATGACTTAATTTGTTAACTAGAAGGTTGACATGCTCTATCGTTGAGTTGGAAATCAATGACAATCTCCAAAAACTGCTATCATACAAAGCTATGCTTGTCATGTGTTATAATTAGGAAACACATTAAGTATAGCATTAGTTCTTATGAACACAATTTTGGACCAGTTTCTGTTAATCCAGAACTTCAAGGTAGACATTACAGATATATAGGTGTGCCGTATAGAATGTGGGCTTTACTGTTTCCAACTTAAGTTAACGCGGGAGTGCTATTGAGAAACGCCCTTCATATGCTGGAATTCCTCGGCTTATGTGTTATTATATGGCAGGTAACGTCTTCACTTTTGTTGTCTACGCCATTGTGCACTCAAGTCCCCCTGGCACGCCTCCGCGCCGTTACTCTATTGTTTCTGATACACATGATTCGAATTCTATCACACACAATGAAATTAGCGCTGGAACTATGTGTGATGGATAAACAGATTCTGTGTGTTCTAAATAAATGGTTCGCATATCCAAGTCTCTTTTGTTTATGCTAATAAACTATGCGGATGTAAAGTCAAATGCATGGAATAATGTCAACTTGCTTAAACATCTTCATCTTGTATATTTATGCTATTTTCGTTTTCTTACATACAACAAGTTTTTATGATGATGCATGTTTCTTTATCTATTACAATGATGAAATCATTCAAAGCCTATTAGCCTTTTATATGCTGAGTTTGTATCCTTATCTGTCCGGCTTTAATCCCTATAAGGCAATGATCATTAACCTCAATGAGTTACAATCCCTTAGCAGGAGCACTAGAGTTATCTTTCAGGTTATCGTTTACTATAGTTACACGTCCATCCCATATCACCAGAGCCTCTTTAGCCTGCTATCTGGGTTCTTGATAGGTCTCACGGCTACTGTAACGGCCACAAGGCACCTGAGATTCCCAACTTACCTCACACTACGGAGCTATCCTCTACTTCTGGTTGCTTACCTTTCGCAACGCAGATAAAGAGTATGTTCTTTTTAAATTTACCTCTTTTTCTTAGGCAAGAAATAATAGAAATAACATATGTAGATTTTTCACTAATGACATAGTAATCAAAACTGTACATTTAGATTCCATTTGTGAATAGTTAAAAGCCTATAAATATCAGAATTACATATTAAATTGTCTTTGAGGATTATAACATATTCGAGAGACAGCTTTAGCTGCATTCACTTGTGTACATTTTTTTCTGTAAATCTACAATGCTAATCCATAAGTTTATCTGAACTGTTAAAACAACGATCAATGTTTATCTTTTTGTAGAATTCTGAGCTCCAACATACCACTTTTCGAGCGCTTAGTTCCATACCATGCACACTTAATTGCGGAGGCACCTTATTATACGACTCGAACTACTACATTTATTCGGTAGACCAGAGGAAGACAGCTTCAAGAGTTGTGACTTATTTCAGCCGAGAGCGAGGCCTGCAGTGCGTGTGACGTCAGGCAAGGGCCGTGTAGTACCAAGTCGCCTATATAAATGGCGCTGTGAGTAGAGAATCTGAGGGTTCAGTCAGGTGTAGCGCACTCGATGACAACAATGTAGCTGCCACGTACCAAATGGAACTGTTAAATTTACAATGTGTCGATTTATTGGAGGACAAATATACACACAAGAAAGACTTGACTGATTTTTACAAGAATGTCCCCTGAACCAAATTTCCGAAGTTGTTTTCACTTTCCGCATGATTGGCTCGAATACGTGTGCGACAATTTTTTTCTGGTATGAAATCAGCTAAGTCCAAAACCCGAAGTACTTTTGTCGTATCATAGTCTAACATGCAGCCGTCAATTACAAATTTCCCAGATATTACGTCCTGACATTCATAAACTAGTTAAAGAAAAACAAAACAGACAAAACGTAGTTCTGTCTGAGTGGGTCTCCTCTAATTTGCAGAGAAAATAACTTTAGGTTTTATTTTATTTACTTTATAACATGCGTGACCTTCAGACGAGTTGTAGTTTTGTATATTTTCTCATAGTACAGAGCTAAAATGTAATTGCTTATAAACTATGACCAATTGTGTAATTAAAGCAGCCACATTACTATTACAACACCCAAGATGTAAGTTCTACATATTATTAATACCCGATACGTTTCTGTCTTTCCTACGCTGTCGGAACCCCAACACATCAAACTGTTTCCTTCCTCTTGGGCAGTAGAAATCAGCGCATTGACGTCACACGCTAACCTGCCTTTCGTTCGGGGGCACATTTGGCGGAGCTGACGTCACACCGTTACTACCTGTCTTCCCCTGGGGTAGACCTTGTTGGTAGGGTGGGGTCCTCTGAGCGCCCCATCTTATAGTTTTAAATGCGTGAGCTCAGATTAAGAGAGATTTGAATGACATCGGAGTACATGATAGCACAACATATTGTGCATGCTTTAAACGTATATAACATAAAGAAAGCTCGAAAGTAAGCATAACATGTGGGGAAAGGAATAAATATGTTGCAACACTAAGTGAATTTCGAAAACAACAAACCACTTTGTTATTCTATAAGTTATTTGATAATCTACAATACTTGAGTAAAAGAATAGGTTCATACAGGCCCTCATTTTAAAAATTTAATTTTGGCTTTAGGATAGGTATATTATTATATACGTTAACATGAAATATTTATGCAAAATGCATTTCTGTGGTGCTTTTATTATGCGAAGACCAACAAAATAGACATGTTCCTTTAATTAACATCATTCTGCGACGCAAAAATGTTTGCCATTACTACTTCTTTAATTGTGACCAAAATGAAACGTTTCATCTTTGGCTCTATGCTAATATTGGAACCGTTTTCACGTTGTAATTGCTTGCAAATTATCATTCTAGCTCACCGCTAGTGGATTTGCAACTTTAGGTACATAATTGGATAAGTGGATAGGACTCGGCACGGAATTCACTTGGTTTATTGTACTTATTGCCCCAAATGGGACATCCCGGGGAGGAAGAATGAGATGAGAGGAGACGCAGGGCGGCAGTCCCAAGGATTACGACAGTGCAGAGGGTTACATTTCACTTAGAAGGAAACTTCCCCGGCAGGTCAGGACAACGGACATCCCATCCTACTGTGGTTCGGAAATTGTCCCACCACGTAACCTGGGTTCGGAGACCGACAACCCTCCTACTGGAGGAGGAATTGGTTCCCTCAGGGCATATCATCCTGCCATGCACCGCCGAGACACCGCCGACAATTCTACCCTGAAACAGACCAACAGATGAGTCTATGAAATGATAATGGACATAAAATGGAGGAACAGAAAATTCGGGGTATGCAATTAACCTAGATTTATTTTCGGACATTAAAGAGGGGTTAAAATTAGAACACATAAAACTAAAAAAAGAATATTTTTCACTTTGTTACAGGACATGGCGAATACATAATGTATATTTAAAAAGAATATGGAAGAAGAACTCAGATTTATGTGAGCAATGTAACTGTTTAGATTCGCCTGAACATGTTATTTTTGAGTGCAATAAATATGGTGAACAAGTAGAACACGGTCTAAGGAAACTTCAAGGAAAATATTTATGGAACATCTTAAGAGAAGTAAAAGATTACATACGTTTAGAAAATATGTTTCGGATAATATCCGCTAAGGTGTTAGAGTATATGACCTTCCTTCAAGAAAGGAACATAGGAACATTTCAATCTACGAGAACAGAATATTACTTAAGAGATCGTAGGAATCGAGGGAAGTAGGACCAAGAAATACTGAAGATACAGATTACCAGACTTGAAGACCTAATTTAAGATACACAGCCGATAAATAGAAGACGGCATTTATGCATATCGGAAACAAAAGCAGAAATCATAGAAAAAAAAAAAGAAAATCCCAGGAGTGCGGCCGCGTCGTGGCTCTCACCAAGGCGGCCCGGGTTCGATCCCAGGCGACCGCAAAGTGAGATTTGGGGTGGACAACACGGTGCTGGGCCGGGTTTTCTCCTGGACCTCCGGATTCCCCAGCCATCTCATTCCAGCGGTGCTCCATCTTCATCTCGTATATCATCAATGTCACCGCCCGCGGTGCCTTATGTAGTAAAAGCGGGCGTTAAACACTACACCCATTTCATTTGCCCAGGAGGGCCAGAGGTGATAGGTATATGGAGAGTATCAGAGTGGACAGACACAACTGACTATGCCGAAGAGGAAAGATGACAACCCGGATATCTGGAACCGAGAACCAGCTCTATCTACTGATGCCAGTCCCTTTAGGAGTTGGATACCAGTAAGAGCAAGCTTTGAATACCAGTTGCAGAAGAGGGAATTTTAAAATTGTAGGAAACACTTTCGTAGTTTGTTATAGCAATTAAAGCTGTAGTAGAAATATAGATTTGATTTATATTGTTGGTGTAGAAGTAAAATAGAGGAAAGACTGTTTTAGACAGATTAGATGAGTAAATTTGTAACGTTACTGGAATCCAGCAATCTGTAGGATTAGTTAAGTTCAGTAAGGTAGCAAGTAGATTATATCTACAAAACTTGTAAAGTGTTTTGTGTTATTTCATTTAAAATTAATAAAGTTAAAAATGATGTTTACATAATAAGGCCTGGTATAGATTCCAGAAACCAGGCTATTAGATATGGACATTTTATTTTATTTTTTTATTTTATGTAGTTAACCTACTCAGCATTCGCCTGGCGGCACGGGAAAACCCCCGAAAAATCCATGGTTAAGGTAGGACGGCCACGGGAATCAAACTCGCACCTCCCCAATGCGAAACCACTTTAGCCATCCCACTCGGTTTAGGAACATTATTTAGGACTAGAACTAGAAGTTCTACTGCAACCTTTTGGTATTTGAGAACATAATTATTGGCTGAAAAACGTTAATTATTTTGCAGATAGCTTCCTCGACAGTCAAATAATTGCAGGTGACAAGTGTAGAGACAAACATTCGAAGAGCTACAGGCTGTGGGTCTCGACATTAAAAGCCAGCCTATGCTTTCTCCTTAATGAATCTGATAACGTGAAAGAAATGTTGACTTTAATTTCAGTTGAGATTGATAGTCTTGTTCTGTTGATTGTTTCTGGTCACAGCTGCGTTGTGAAAGTCGTATTTGTATTCTGCAACAGTTAGCTGAGTTGTAAAAAGCGATTAATCCGCTGTAAACGAATAACAAGCCTACTTTACGTGGTAAATGCAAATTGTGCCGAAGAGCCAATTTTCCACCGTTTAAGAATAGATATTTAGACGTTAGCATGCTCTAATTGTAAGTTGTGTCAATTTTATCGCGTTTGCTTTATTTGGCTTAATGGTGTAATGAGACTGGCAACTCGCTCGTTCTATTTAGTTCAGCGCTTTGATTTATTTGTTAGCTTCAAAGATACAGCACAGTTCGCATGTCAATTATAGCATGTATGGTACTTAAGTCTCCTTCGTGTATAGTGCCATTAGAAAGAGCAAGTGGAGAAACCGGGAGAAAGAGAGTTTGCAGCAAGCTTTAATTAACATAGAGAAATTGCATTAAATAAATGTCGATATGGGCACATCCAGATCATATACAGCAATAAAAATATCTAATAAAGTACATTATGAAGCTTTCCGTGTGTCTAACGGTAATACGTGCATTCAAGTATGAGAGTTTCTGATTTTACTCTTGTTTTGGAGGAGCTTTTGCTGAAATAGAATTCCTAAGCAATGTTTCAATCTATTATGTGTTTCAAATGGGAAGAGTTCTCGCCTGTAGCCAGTCAGATGCGTTAGTGCATTAGGCGTTGCCACCTCGTTACTCCCACTCTTTTTATATATCCTCTCTCTCACTCCCATGCGAGTCTTCTTGGCGTTAGACGTAAGGGAACGCAAACCGAATTTTCCAAAATTATATAATAATGAAGTTTCTGAAATCACAATTTCAACATGTATATTCGTATATTATGCACGTTGTTTAAATATTTAGTTTAAAATTAATTATATTTTATGAATTACTTAATATTTCTAATCCATGGAAAATATCAGTGGTGCATCCGTATAGCTGTGAATGTTACATAGGTTAAGAGATAATTCATCATTGTCTTGTCTTCATCGTCTGAGTACTGAAAATTTAAGATGACAGGTTCCAAAATCTTGTTACGGGCTATTTATTTCCTAAAGTCGTTTTCTTGTAGTTTATCTGATGTCTCACGCAGTTTTCCCAGTCTTGTTGTGTACCTTGTCAATTTGTTCATGAATAAGTCGTTCAACGTCAATCAGTTTAAAAATATTATTTCTGTTTGCAACATAATTTGAGCTCACATTAGCTCAATTGGATTGCTCCGGCAGTAGTATGGGGGAAGGTGGATCGTGTCTCATTGATCCAGCTGATACACTTTTTCATGGAAGAGTAACTGAATAATACTGCTTTGAACTCTCTAGAGTAAATAGAGATTACGAACCATTCATAAACCAATATATAATGTGACTAGACATGTTATGCCAGACCAGCAGGAAGTGTATTGTTTCCTCTCATCGAATTTAACAAACACCTTGGTTTATTCAAAGTATTTCTTTTATCATGTCATATCAAATGTTTACGTGTCAGTTCTGAGTAATTTCAAATATACGTACATGCCAACCAATAATGATATTCATTATATTTGAGCTAAAAATATGGGGTTCTTAAGGTTATGTTTAAATACAATACTCTCTCCTTCCTCATGGATCAGTTTTTGCAAAATCTGAATGTTTGTCTTAGCGCGAATAGTATTAGAGATCACATATCATATAGGGGGAATGCAATACAACCACACCGCAGGACTCCGATTGGTTGCTCACCTAGCAGCGCTCAAGGACAATTTATCTCATTTGAAACACATAGTATATGTGTGAACATGATTTCCGCATTTCCAATCTGCTAACTGTGATTCTCTAGGAATACTATTAAGATTACTTTAAACATTAATATATCAAATTTAGCGGATAAATAAAATTTCAGCTTACTGTAAGTGACCGAGTTGAGTTTAAATTAACAGATAATATTAAATTACCATTTAACATGTACATATTTGGTCTCTTTGAGGATTTAAGTTTGTATCCACATGTGTTTAATTCATTTAAACATTTGAATAGATAGTGATAAAATAGTAAATGTACATGTAGCATTCCTTATTACATAAATGAAATGTAATCTGTGATAGGAGGATCAAAGCCTACCATCTCGAATGCTGGTTTTTATGTCTACATAAATGAGGTTAATGTGGGCAAATCTATCCGCGACTACATGAACTAGCACATGTTTTGATTTCCGTGGCTTTTATATTGCTGCTATTTGTATAATCCTCGTAACTCAGTTTACCGAATGATTGAATGAATGATGTATCAGTCATTGATCCACAGCATTATTCATCATGTGAATAATAATTTACAATTTGGTTTCTATATATACAAGCTTTAACTTTATTGGTGTCATATATTTGGAGGAGATGTTTCTGGCATCAAAATACCACAGCTTAAGCTTATCTCTTAAATCCCATGACTACATTTATTTGTAGTAATATGTACATGCACGTATCTCTAAGGCAGGCATGTTTTTGTTGTTGTTGTAATTTACGTCCTTCAACATTAAGTCATATCGGACGATGAATGGAATGGATGAAATGGTGTTCAAATGAGTCCGGGGTCCATGGAGCTTAGAGTTACCCGACATTCGTCTTGCAGGATAAGGGAAAATCCTGAAAGAAACCTTATCCAGGTAACTCACCTTGACCGAGATTCGAACTCGGGACCTCTTGAACGTGAGGCACACATTCTACTACCACGCTACCAAGGCGGGCAGGTATGTCATGTGTCTCGTTTGTTCCAAGGATATAAAGTCAAATCACAATTAGTTTAATAACCATAAAATGTTTAATGTACATAAATAAACGTTTATAATGTGTCAATGTTTTTTCCAGGACATTTACAATAGAGTATTAAAATGGATAAAAACTATAACATTAGAAAATGCACTTATCTATATGATTTGACTATTAGACTAATTAAGGTTCCTTCATGAATATGAAATTCCAAGCAGTATTGTTCTTTATATTCAATATATTTCTTTCGAAATAGTGGGGGGAGGACAGTTCAGTATGTTTTGTATGGGACATTTCAAGCACAACTATCTCGGAAATAAAAACATATCTCGATCTGCAAGGTTATTAAGCAAATTCTCCGTGACTCTAAACTATGAGAAAACTTTTATAAGACATTTAGAGGTTATAATATCTTTCTAGAGGTTATAACGAGTATTAACCAGAACAAATCCATTTGTTCATATCTTACTATCATAATGTAAATGGGCACGAAAAATAAGATACTACTGTGTAAAGAAAACACCGGGAATTGATCATATAAAAATCTCGTGTAAGAGGGGATTCGAAATTATTGTTGTCGCTAAGTTGGTACATTTTTCTTCTATACCCACACGGAGTTTGATTGTCATCTGTTATCTAGTTTGTTTACAGGGCACCATTCTGTTGGTGCGTCTCAAAAGTGTGTTGCAATTTTACAATGAATTCTCCTTCATGTCTTCTATCGCCTGAAAACGGGTGACTCGAAGTGTTAACTAACTTGAGCTTTGGAAAGAGAAAGAAGTCGGCCGGGGGCAGATCAGGTGAATACGCTGGTTGTTCGATGAGATTTGTAGAGTTTTGGGTCAGAAATTCGTTCACAATGATAGCCTTGAGAGCTGGGGCGTTATCGTGGTACAGAATCCGTGAGTTGTATTTCCAGAAATCTGGTTCATTTTTTCGCAGTATTTGTTCACTCAAACGCCGTATAACGCTCAGATATTAGTCTTTATTTACCGTCGGACCTTCTGGCAAGAGTTCCGAGTTCACGACACCATGTAGTCGAAAAAAAGTATCAACATGACTCAGTTTTATTGAGTTTGACCTGCTCTTTTGGGTTTCTGTTCAGTTGGAATGCGCCACTCGGAAGCTTGTTGACTGGTTTGTGTGTCAAACTCGTAAATCCACGTCTCATTTCCTGCCTCAATACGTTTCATGAATGTGGGATTGGAGTTAACTCATTATAGTATGTCTTCTGCGACCCTTGTGCAATTGAGTTTTTGTAGAAAGTTCAGGACTTTCGGAACTAATCAAGCGCCAACCGTGCCATGCCCAAAAAATCGCTTAAAATGGTGCGAATCGATTCATGAGGCAAAAAGTTAAGCGGCAATTTCTCTTTAACCGATATGACGATTTTCATACACCATTTCTTTCACTTTAGCGATGTTCAGTTCACTTGAAACTGTTGATGGCCAACCAGAGCGAGGCAAAACTCACATCTCAAGCAATTTTGAATGTACCACTCATACGCACGTGTTTTTGATAATCGCCCTCTGCGATTCGGCACACGAAATATCATTTGCAATGCAAAATATTAGAAATTCGTTGTTCAATATTTTTATTCATTAAAACACCACAATGTACTTTTGAGATACACTAACAAAATTGTGCCCTGTAAACAAACTAGAAATGACAGATGACAATCAAACTCCGCATGGGTATAGGGAAAAGATGTACGAATTTTGCAAAAACAATAATTTTGAATGCCCTCTTAGACGAGATTTTTATATGATCAATTTCAGGTACTTTCTTGAAAGAATGTCTATACACACATTCAAAATTTTTAAAATACGAAAACAAATTAAAACATCTTCACTTTATTAGCGGTTTACTCACTTCAGAATCATATCATATTGAGAAAACTTAATGTATGGAAAACTCAGACCTCTTTAAGATACGGATTTTATGTTAAACTGTACTACTTCCGTTACATTCGACAGTTTGCATTGTTAATCTTCCGGTTATAGTTCTCATGAATTTATGAAAAGTATATGAAAATCGAGCCTGTGGCATATTTATTAACACATACTTTAGAGAAAGCTGACTGTGCTAGGAAAAAGTGGGCATTATCTAACCAATAATAATTTATCTAGGGTATAGCTTTCATCGGTCAGCGCCGTGACCTAATGGGCTAAGGCGTCATGCTTTGGTTCCCTGCCAGGGAATACGACCGGGATCGGTCCCACCTCTAGGGGGTGCCAATTTTAAGTCCCGGGTGCCCACTCAGTATAGAAAGGAAAGTGAGGAGCTACGCTAGGCAGCGGTCCTGGTTGCGTAAGCCAACTTTCTGGTAGTGGCTACCAGAAATCTCCACCCCGTATCGGCTGGTTGATCACTCTCCTTTATCTTGCAGTTGCACTAGGGCTGTTACGCCACGGGCTGGTCCATTGATAGCTTATATTGCAGAGGAAGACAGCTTCGAGAGTTGTGACGTATTTCAGCTGGGAGTGAGGCCTGCAGTGTGTGTGATGTCAGGCAAGAGCCATGTAGTACCAAGTTGTCCATATAAGTTGTCGTGAGTTGTTAGTACAGAATCTCAGAGTTCAGTCAGGTGTAGCACACTCGATGACAACAATGTAGCTGCCACGTACCAAATGGAACTGTTAAATTTACAATGTGACGATTTATTGGAGGCCAAATATACACATAAGAACGTCTTGGCTGATTTTTACAAGAATGTCCCCCAAACCAGATTTTCGAGGTTGTATTCACTTGCCGCATGGATATTGAGTATGTTTGGCTCGACATATGTGTGCGAACAACGTTTTCATGTTATGAAATTAGCTAAGTCCAAACCCCGAAGTACCTTGTCCTATCACAATCTAACATGCAGCCTTCGATTACAAATTTCTCAGATATTATGTCCTGACACTGATAAACTAGTTAAGGAAAAATAAAACAAAAAATGTCGGAAAACGTCCACGTAATTTTGTTCCAAATGGTCTCCTCTAATTTGCACAGAAAATTACTTTATGTTTTATTTTGTTTACTTTATAACGTCCTTGACCTTCAGATAAACTAAGAGTTGAAGTTTTATATAGTTTCTCATAGCACAGAGCTAAAATGTAATTGTTTATAAACTATAATTAGTTGTGTAATTAAAGCAGTAAGCATTAACATTACAACACCCAAGATGTAAGTTCTACATATTATTAATACCATATACGTTTCCTGTCTTTTCTACGCTGTCGGAACCCCAACACATTAAACTGTTTCCTTCCTCTTGGGCAGCAGAAATCAGCGCGGTGACGTCACACGCTAACCCGCCTTTCGTTCGGGGGCATATTTGGCGGTTAGAGCTGAGGGAGCTGGCGTCATACCACCACTTCTCTTGTTATATTGGCTGAAAAGACAACAATAAGCTTCTAAAAGAATAATTTGTTTAATAAGTGTGCAAAAATCGGCAGTGGCTCTTATGCATATCTTTTCTTTATAATTACATTTAATAAAGGTTACACTTTATTTAAATTATGAGCCTACCACAGGAAAGGTAGGCTCTTTGCATCTTTGCATCTTTAAATTTGTTTCCTCTTTGCATTATTATTAATTTTTAGACTTAAGGAATATTTATATCTACTACAGTATACATTACTAATATTATTTCTCCACAGCAGCTTCAATATATAGAAGCTAAATAACCAAATCGAATATCTAATATCAACACCATTGTTGATATTATATTAACACCAGATCATATTTTTCATGATCATATTTATCAAATAATATCAACACCATATATATATAAAGTTTTAAGAAACATTTAGGATGCAAATTGCAAAACATTTACTTCCCCAAATTATCTATATTGTTTGAATTTATTCGCATATGTAATGTACTGTGGCATTAAAAGTTACGAGAAACGTGATCAAAAATGTCGCAGTGTCTGAATTTCATTATTTGTAAATTTACATTTATTCGTGCTATAGCAACCAAATTTTAAAAATTATGACGCAACATTTTTAAATTTACTTCTGCTAAGTACGTTATTTTTAATTCTTTGTTGCAATTATTTATGTTAATAATGACATAAAAATCTTTTAAGATTTATATGTTCTATTTTGTACCATTTTCTTAAATACTAGGGTCCAATCCTTAGACTCTTTATATCTTTTAGGTAAAATTTCAGAGCCTCTTAATATGAGCCTCTTACTTTTATACTTTGGAATTAGAATTAGTTGTTTCTTAACTCTTCTGACATATTGCTAAATTTTAATTAACGTTATACACGAACATTAGCAGATATATCATTTAATTTTAGAATCCTTTTGCCACTCAAGTGAATAGAAAATAATATCTTCTGGCTTCCTGATTTCTAACAAAATGTTTGCGAAAACCTTTGCGCTTATCTACAAATAGGAAATTTTACATTCCACAACAAATTCCAGACTGAGTCGTAATGTTTATTAACTTACCATTATCGTATTATGAACACCTGAATTTTATAAAAATACGTTTTAGGGAAAAATATCTTTTACGTGATATGTAAGTGTAAAAAGGATAGCTTTAAAGAAATAATAAGTCCAATAAATAGAAGTTTTTATATTAGAGTCAGATATGATGCCAGACGCCAGAACGCCATGGGGAAATTTTCAGGAGAACCCATTCTATCCTAAAATACCCCTTATATTTTAAATCATAATGCATTATTTTTATTTTACTGAAAAATCTTCAACGAGTTTCATTAAAATTGTTGCATGTTTTACTATTAACAGGACATATTGAAGGTATATGTACACCCTTTGATAAAAAAAATGAGCAGAATCTGGAAGCGCACATCGTTTCCACGGCCGGGTTACAGTGGTGACACGGAACGCGGCTCTTTAGTATCGCCCTTTGTTTCATATGTTTCATGCATATTCACATAAGGAATCCTTCCTTTACTCGCAGATTGTAATGTGTGCGAAAAATTGTATCTCATAACTGACTCATGATTCTCAGTTACTAAACGTGCACTGATAGACGAGCGGTTACATACAAGTATATAGGAACTACAACTACAAAGGTTCGAATCCCACGTATCATTTTGATTTGTTTTTTAATGTAGAAATACGAAATATGCATTACGCACATTTTGATATAACTTCCAATTGCTAAGGTTTAGTCGATTTTATGACATCTATGCTTACACATAAAAACTGAAACACTCTAATCTGTTTTTAAACTAACGGAAATAAATGTTCCATTCCTATATGTAAAATTAAATAGAAATGAAATATAACTTAATATCGGTTGTGTGCTTCTGTTACTACCCTCATTCTGCACCTCTCTCTCATATTGGATGAGACCAAATACGTAGTGAAGTTTTCACGAGAGGATACTTCGCATTGTATGCCAGCACCATTCATAACCGATGATTGAGCCCGAGTGTTTACACAACCAATATTAAGGCATTTTTCTAATAACATTGCACTTATTTTTAAAACGTTGTTTGAGTCTTTATAAATGAATGTGTTTAAAATATTATTATTTATCTTCCCCAAGAAAATCATAAGGCATTATGGTTAAAGTAACAATAAATCAGCTTTGAATGAAGCCAGAGTTGTATGAATGCGTATATTGGAAAAATGAATTGTTCTTTCATACTAGCTGTATGTAGACCGAAGTAGCTGCTTGTTTCCGGTAGCTACTCATTTTTTTGTCTACTGCTGTGTATTTATATTAATTTTATATGAAAAGCTGAAGTAGCCTTCTTCATTCTTGTTGAATTTTATGAAACTGTATGGAACTGACAATCATAGGAGATAGACAAAACGAACTGAGTAGGTGAAAATATCACTTTTTTCGCGACTTTGAATTTTTATGGTTACCCGCTTAACAATCTTACACTTTTCAACTAGATGTTTTCAATATGTTATAATATGCTGCTCTTCTATGATAAGAAGAAGCGTGTTTTAATATTCATGCATATATTTTAATAGATTTGAGGAAAAAAATATATCATACATTAATCACTTGTTGCGTTCTATGAAGAAAGATTTTTGAAGGAAAAAAAAAAAAAAAAAACATTAAACTGCTAACATCACAGTATATAAATGCAATTTTTGTGGTTGTTTCAGAAAACAACAGTTGAATAAATATAATCGTTGTGACGTTTATTCTGTCTGAGTTTCTATTATAACACATTCTGAATGTGCAGAGATGTAAGAAAACCCAAAGACGCTAAAACGCTTTGGATGATTACGTTGTATGCCCTTGAGTATGTAAATGGTCACACGTTTAAGTTAGAGCTCTGAGAGCTAAAAAATCTGGTATGTCGTTGAAGATAAGTTCTAAGTATTGTGACTTTGTGGGTTCGTAGAATCAAAAGTCCAATTTGCCGAAATTCTAAATGTTTTTTATTTCCGTAGGAATACACTGATCAATTCTCACGTAACAACATTACGTCACATAACAACACAATCTTCCAAGTTCGATGACAATAACAGCTCTCGTTACAACAACAACAACAGCTGTTTACTGCTCGCCTCACTGTTTTACAACTGTCCGGCTGGCGTGTCACAATCTCTTATATCTCTCATTCATAAATTCGAGAGACTTCTCGAGCAAATAAGAAACCAACTTTTCTCTGTCAATCACGATATCACTAGAACCTTCCAAACGTGAAATCCTATCTGTGCCGGCAACTCCTTTATCTTAGCTGTCTTCATTTGGCGACTCCTTGTGAACACTAGCCGCGCTATTGTTAAATGCTTATGCAAGCTCTTTATTACCCTGAAACATTATCTGCCGTCTGTTATCTATTTGCACCGAAACTTTAATACCCGTTATCGCGACAGTATACTTGGACATAAAAAGTAAGTTATTATTTTCAAAGAGCTTTGATCAAATTTCTGCTATGGGTGCCCTTAAACTACAAGCCTTGGAGTGCTTATTATCTGTTTCTCTTCAGTTTATAAACGGACATGTAATAATCCCAGCAGGGGTTTCGGAAGTTGTTATGTGACTGTTATAAAATATGAACTAACACCATTTCTATTACAATTTGTACCAAGTATCCTTGCATTCCCTTCATGTAGTCATTATATGCTTATAATAAAAAGTATGAAACGTTTCATTCTAATGGTCTTAAATATGCGAATCGTCTTTCAGCAGCAGAAATATAAAACGTAGGCTAAAAAGGATTCTGCCCATTGAGTGCTTGTATAGATGTTCCATTTTTTGTCCACAGCAACGTGAACCACAGGTGTGTTTTATGCAGGGAACCTGAGGAATAAATGGCTCAGAATTGTAGAAATAATTGTGTAATTACAAGGTGCCCTTCCTCCCTGTGTTGATTAGCCTATATATCACGTAATTTGGTCTGGATGAGGAAGATGTCTGCAAGCCAGCAACAAGAAAACTACTAACCAATTCCAAACGCATTAGGAGTAAAAAATATAATTCGCAAAGCTCGGTAATTGCTTGAAGTTTCTTTAGTTGGAATTTCATTAGGAAATATTTTTAAAAAGGTTGTTTTGTTTCTTGAGCGCAGGAATGCAGTTGGATGTCTAGAGACACCTGTGAGAGAGAACAAGTGAATGGAGGTAGCCTGCAGGGGTGATTGTTCAAGAACAAAGTGACAAATTAGCAACGGCTCTGCATCCTGGATTCTTTGCTCAGCATTTCCTCATTCCATTGCTAGCAAACACGGTTCTGCTAAAAGTCAGGTTCATGAAATTGTAATTCACACAAACAATTTGCTGATCTTCTATGGTGTATTAATTCTAAAGGCTGCAAGTTAATGTACTGAACACTGATGAACATATTTCAATAGGAAAATATCTGTTAAAACAAATAATTAATAGATGTTCTATATACTGAAAGTGGTTCTAAAATGGATATCATATTCAAGTTTTCAAATGCTATTTCTTCCAACACTTCTAGTTAATCCAAATATTCTTTACGAAAATAGTTTCATTACCCACTTCGTTGTAGAAACCAAAGGGATGTCTAAAAGTGGATTACCACACACCGTCTTTTAAATTTCATGTTGATTCTATCAAATCACAGGAAACAGCTGATACCAACAATATTTTAATATGACAATATACTGATCATTTTAAGCAACGAATAGCGGATACCTCTAAATGGCTGGTGACACGTAAAAGGTTACCTGAATAATTTTTGGGGGTTAATTATATCCAAAACTTTATGTATTAAGCTTTTACCTATCCCTTGTAGTCTATGAAATTACACATTATTGCAGAGGACTTTGCAAACTATTTCCAGGCAATTCAGATATATGTATACATATTATTTGTCCTCCTTTGACATACGCAGTACTTTAAATTGTGCTCTCCTGGTTTTAACTGAAAATGTTTTCAAGATGTTAATTCCTCTCACTCAATTTGCTCATAGATTTTTAAGAGAGAAATCTCCTAGTAATCTGACAATGTTTGATTGTGTATTAAGTTTATTGTTGTCCATATAGGGACCATATGTTTTTCTCTTCCTTGTATAGGTGATGCAATTTATTTTTATCCTATAAATCAAAAGAGTATATAGTCATTGAGGATTTTGCGTCATATTGATATTTTTGCCGTTGTATAGTATCCTAAAGTTATCTGAGAATAAAGCAAAACTTTACCAAAGCATGTATACGTATACGATGTTACATTGTTGATGGGAATTATTATTAAAGCTGTATTTAATGTCGATCCTTGTGAAGTTTAGTTCTCAAGAACTCTTTTTCTCTTATTTGGATATACTTTTTAAGAGTAAGCTTATAAACAGATATTAACACATTGCCAATGACATTGACATTCAATTATGTATCTAATATAGACTGTGTAATAAGTCTCCTCGATGTCGAGGCTGACAGCCGTTAGATTTTTTTTTTTTTTTTTTTTTTTTTTTTTTTTTTTTTTTTGTAATTTACATCCTCCAACGTTAAGTCATATCGGACGATGAATGGAATGGGTGAAATGATGCTCAAATGAGTCCGGGGTCCATGGAGCTTAGAGTTAGCTGACATTCGTCTTATAGGATAAGGGAAACCCCTGGAAAAAACCTTATCCAGATAACTCACCCTGACCGAGATTCGAACTCGGGACCTCTTGAACGTGAGACAGACACGCTACCGAGGCGGGCTAACAATCTCGATGATTCCCGACTCCAGAATAATAAAGTGGTGAAACGTTGAATGAAACTTGTAATTCACCCCGAACTTCGCTGAGGAACTTTTGCTTTTCCAGCGTCCATCGTATTCTGCGGTTCACTGGTTTCTCCAGCAATTTGCACATTCAACAGCATACTCATAATGCAATTCGTTTCTAATTTTCAGGAAGTGACAGATTATTTTCGATATAGGTATTACAATTGCATTTCTCCATCTCTACGGAAAATAGGTTGCCCCAAGTGAAATTACAAAATGTAAGACAGTGCTATATTGATTAACAATTTTACTGCATCATGCGTAATATCAGGAGGTACCTGGGACTGTTTATACACATTGTTGTGTAATATATTCTATTTCCTGTAATGTGATGCATCACTTAAACCTTGGTTACTGAGCGGCATGGCTCAGGCGGTTTCATCTGTGGACCGCATTTGGGAGGCGCGGGTTCAGTTTCCGTGGCTGACTTATCTGACCCATGGGTTTTTCGGTGTTTCACCGTGTCCCCAGGCGGATGCTGGGCAGGTTAATTACATCCCCAGAATTTCCTGTTCCTCCATTTCATCTCCATTAACATTTCATATCATCGCTCATCTGGTGGTCTCTTTCGGAGTAGAAGGTCGGCGAGTGACTCGGCGGTGCATGGCAAGATGATATGCTGCTGGGACCGCTTTCGTACCACAGTATGGGGTGATGCCGTTGTCCTGGCCCACCGGCGGAAGTTTTCTAAGTAAAATATAGAGACCCTGCCCTCTGAACTCTCGTGGCTCTTTCTCTGTCTCCTCTTGCCTCATCCTTCCTCCCGGGGATGCCCCACTTGGAGACATAGGTACAATAGATCAAGACTGGCCGCAGTGCCGAATCCCCTCCGTAGTACTCCTAATCCTCAGCTCTTCATTTTGTAATTTTATTATACTTATCATTATCATTAATTATCATTATTATTTTAACACTTTGAGAGATTTAATTATTAAAAACAATATAATGTTAGCTAAGAAAACATTTTGTTCCTTGTTTAATAGTGTTCGTGATCTTGGCTCCGTGCCGCTCTCACGATTCTTCTCTCCCTTCCGGAGGTTAAGTATCCACAAAATGTTCTATTACACGACAGAGTGTTGAAGAGTATTGACCTTCAAGTGACGAGCGCTGTAATCGTGTCTTATCAAGTCTTATCTGGTCCATTAGAAGAGTGAAATATTAGTAAGTTGATGTACAGTAAGTTACGAAACACTAATAGAGCGATTGGAAGCTGCGTTTGTCTATATGATATGTTTTCTCGCGCCTGTCGATGTATGACACGTTGCTGTCCAAAAGACATGATTATATCTGAATGGAGTATAGATACAGTGGGCTCACTGTGTATGTGCGATAATAAGCTGAGGTAAACATCTCTGTGTTACGAATTTTTCCCAATATGCTCTCTCGCTTTGCCATGTAGTACGTAGTGGCGTAAATCTTCTGTGTGTAAGCTCATCTAGCACTTTAAATTCTTTCTTAATGGAACACATTTCGTTCATGTATATAGCTATCACATTGAATAAATATATGCTTTAAAATTGCGAAATGGTACATTGTGACATGAATGTGCAAGAAGAGTATTATTGCAGAACTGAGGAATATGTTGGAAGAGGAAACGAAAAGAAGACGGTTCTTGTTTACTTCCCAGACTCGGTTATGCGTTTCACAAACATGGAATGCACACCATGTATTTTCCCGATCTGCATCTTATTATTCTTAATGAATTAATGTATTATTAGTTGCTATAACGAACCTACTTATCGTAAACTTTGGAATTTCAGCAACACAATATTGCCAATTCAACCCCTTAACTAATATAATGGCTATAATTTAGTAGAACTTGTAGTTATTCATTTGAGGCGAGTGAAGTTACAGTAATGTGGACGAAAGTAGAGATTCAGCACAATTTGTATTGGGCACTAGATTAAGAAGTAGTAGTTGGGTGTAGGTCATAACTGATTAATAAAACATTTAGAAAGAGATTATTAACC
>CM060953.1:123577762-123625294 GCA_030765055.1 Mantis religiosa | reverse complement strand
TCTACTTCCTCTTCTTCCTCTTCTTTCTCTTCTTCCTCCTCTTCTTCCTCTTCTTCCTGTTCTTCCTCCTCTTTTTCCTCTTCTTCCTCTTCTTCTTCCTCTTCTTCATCCTATTCTTCCTCTTCCTCTTCTTCCTCTTCTTCCTCTTCCTCTTCTTCCTCTTCTTCCTCTTCCTCTTCTTCTTCCTCTTCTTCCTCTTCTTTTTCTTCCTCTTCTTCCTCTTCTTCCTCTTCTTCCTCTTCCTCTTCTTCCTCTTCTTCCTCTTCCACTTCTTCCTTTTCTTCCTCTTCCTTTTCTTCCTCTTCGTCTTCTTCCTCTTCCTCTTTTCCTCTTCCTCTTCTTCCTCTTCCTCTTCTCCCTCTTCTTCCTCTTCCTCTTCTTCCTCTTCTTCCTCTTCCTCTTCTTCCTCTTCCTCTTCTTCCTCTTCTTCCTCTTCCTCTTCCTCCTCTTCTTCCTCTTCCTCCTCTTCTTCCTCTTCCTCCTCTTCTTCCTCTTCCGCTTCTTCCTCTTCTTCCTCTTCTTCCTCTTCTTCCTCTTCTTCCTCTTTCTCTTCTTCTTCTTCCTCTTCCTCTTCTTCCTCTTCTTCCTCTTCTTCCTCTTCTTCCTCTTCTTCTTCTTCCTCTTCCTCTTCTTCCTCCTCTTCTTCCTCTTCTTCCTCTTCCTCTTCTTCGTCCTCTTCCTCTTCTTCCTCTTCGTCCTCTTCCTCTTCTTCCTCTTCTCTTCCTCTTCCTCTTCTTCCTCTTCTTCTCTTCCTCTTCTTCTTCTTCTTCTTCTTCTTCTTCTTCTTCTTCTTCTTCTTCTTCTTCTTCTTCTTCTTCTTCTTCGACCACCACTGCTGCTGCTGCCGCTGCCGCTACTGCTACCGGCTCTTGATTCGGACCAGTACCATTTGACAGTGGCAGACGGAATGGACCCAGGAAACCCGAAATGCACAGTGGTGATTCCTGAGATCGCATCCTGGTTCTATCAGAAAGCATGGAGAAGTTGGATATTACGTCACCCAATTCCGACCGGCCATGGCCGTTTCAAACCCCACTTGAACCGTATGGGGCTCATTGACACATCTCTGCTCGTACTGTGCACAAACGGACACTCCGGGGCATACGATTTTAGACTGCCCTCAATGGCGTGACCTCCGTCATCGCTGTTACGTCCAACTTGGTCAGATTGTTCCTTTGAACAATATTCTTCCATTTATGCTGGAGTCCAGGGAAATCTGGCATGTTATTTCTGCAATGATTACTTCAATCCTCAAGGCGAAGGAGCAGGACGAACGCGTATAGTAAACCGGTCGCCGCTTGTACACCCAAAATCTACCGCAGTATCGCATTCCTTTTCCCAGGGGGTTAGGTGCTATATTCCTTCAATTGGTACATTAGTACGTCGACCATCTTTCGCCCTTCTTCTTGAAGAAATTATCAATTGGTGGTTCCAGGAAGAAGTCTCTTGTGGCTCGCAGGAGGTTTTTAGTTGCTAAGAATCCAACTCGCCGAGATCGACGTCTTTGAAGAATTTTCCTCTGCCTAAAATAAAAAAACTACTGCTACTATCACTACTACTACTACTACTACTACTACTACTACTACTACTACTACTACTACTACTACTACTACTACTACTACTACTACTACTACTAATACTACTACTACTACTACTACTACTACTACTACTACTACTACTACTACTACTACTACTACTACTACTAAAAACTACTACTACTACTGCTACTACCTCTTCTTCATCGTTTTCTTTAACTGCCCTACTTATACCACTACCGTGATGTTAGGGGGTTCTTGGTCCTCTATCCCATATGCCTTTAGACGTTGAGTTGAGGAACCGAAACTGTTGATCAGAGAGGAAATCCAGGATGGGTGATCAGCCCGATGTTGCCAATGAGAGTGAGAGAAGATGAACGGAGTGAGGGCGAAATGGATGAAAGGAAATATGATGATGGAGCAATTGATAGAATGATAGTGGGGAAATCAGAGAACCCAGAGAAAAACCACCCCAACGCCGTGTTTTCCTCCCTAAATCTCACCGCGCCATTTGGTGAGAGTCAAGCGGTCTAAACTCTCGGCTACGGCACCGGAAGCTAATTCACTGTTGGAATTGTAAATTATCTTGTGAGTAAATAAAGCAGTGAAGACGTAGAAAACACATGATAGTGTAAAATAATAATATGCACATTTTCTCTTTGTGTCATATTTATTTGACGCTTAAAATAGTTTTAATTCTTCACCAGTTGAGCAAAAATTAAAGCTCAACAAGAATAAAGATCGATACTAATATCAGTGCCCTTTTAAATACGATTTTAAGTGAATCCTAAAAAGTCTTTAAACATACAGTAATCAGAAAATCAGGCCTAATATAATAGGTTAAACTCAGAAGGCCTGTAACTATTTGTTTCACATTCCATAGTGTGAAACTTTTGACATACGCTGTATTCCGAGATTAATTCGTAAGACACTCGAGTGCTATCGTTTAATACCAGAGTGCACACTGTTATTTCGAATCGTTTATTACAGGTAATCCTGGCAATAAAGCTGTTTATTTACTAATAATTTACTTGGATTATATTATATACTGGAGGAAATGTAATTAACTAATGGACGCCGGCAAGGCCGCCAACTCCCAGCTGCACAAGGCCGGAGAGTCTGTCTCGTACAACATATCATTAACGTGATTCTTTATTTATCCTACTAATTGCAATGGCTCTATCTATTCTTAGCTCTACAAGTGATAGCTGTCTAAAAACAAGAAAATGATAAATTTGCAAAGCTATGTCACTTGCTATGCTGCAGTTATGAAAAAGTGGACAGTAAAACAGAAATCGTACTAACAGCTGCGCGTGCAGAGCATATCATACATCACTAAATACCTATCAATCCAGCATTTTCCCAATTTTCTCTATGAATTCAACGGGCCCAAATGACCTTGTTGTCGACGGGCCCTAAAACACCACACACTCACTCTATGAATTCAATCACTTTTATCCATAGCATAATGCTATTTTCAATTATGCATGGGAGCAGTTTTTGAAGGATTGCTTTTAAATATTAAATGGTGTAGGTAATTATTGTCGCAATGTTAACGTTCTATTATCTTTCTTCTCGAGCCTCTTTCAGTTTTTAGTGATATTAAAAATGTTATTTTTTTTTTGGAAAAGAACGCCTTTCCTTTTTAAAATAATATATATATATATATAGTAGTTGCTATTGCATTACTAGGGTTAATATTTATGTGTACCTGTTTTCTTATTTCACCAACCTGAGTTTGATTATTTTATTTTTATTGTTTATAATTAATCCATATTGTAGGAGTATAACATTTTATACTACAAACTACTACTGCATGTTTATATATAAAAGGTAAATTAATATTTTTAGTAGTTGAACAGAAGAATGGAAGAATGAGGAAAAAATTTAAGGGATTTAAGAAAAAGAAAGAGTATAATAACGAGCTTGCATTGCACACAATGGAAATATATTTTTAATCTAAGAATAATATTTGTTTGCTGAAAAGAACACCAAATGAATTCATGAATAAACGTACAGGGTGAGTCAATTGAAAACGTAAATATTATTTATTGTGCAGAAGTGTTACAAAGCTGTAGGTATCACTTTTTAACATAATCTCCCACACGCTCAATGCAAGTCCTCCAGTGCTTACAAAGTGCATAAATGCCATTATAAAAAATTCCTTTGGTACAAAGCTGTAGGTATCACTTTTCAACATAATCTCCCCCACGTTTAATGCAAGTCCTCCAGCGCTTACAAAGTGCATAAATGCCATTATAAAAAATTCCTTTGGTACAAAGCTGTAGGTATCACTTTTTAACATAATCTCCCACACGCTCAATGCAAGTCCTCCAGTGCTTACAAAGTGCATAAATGCCATTATAAAAATTCCTTTGGTACAAAGCTGTAGGTATCACTTTTTAACATAATCTCCCACACGCTCAATGCAAGTCCTCCAGTGCTTACAAAGTGCATAAATGCCATTATAAAAAATTTCTTTGGTACAAAGCTGTAGGTATCACTTTTCAACATAATCTCCCCCACGTTTAATGCAAGTCCTCCAGTGCTTACAAAGTGCATAAATGCCATTATAAAAAATTCCTTTGGTACAAAGCTGTAGGTATCACTTTTCAACATAATCTCCCCCACGTTTAATGCAAGTCCTCCAGTGCTTACAAAGTGCATAAATGCCATTATAAAAATTCCTTTGGTACAAAGCTGTAGGTATCACTTTTTAACATAATCTCCCACACGCTCAATGCAAGTCCTCCAGTGCTTACAAAGTGCATAAATGCCATTATAAAAAATTCCTTTGGTACAAAGCTGTAGGTATCACTTTTCAACATAATCTCCCCCACGTTTAATGCAAGTCCTCCAGTGCTTACAAAGTGCATAAATGCCATTATAAAAAATTCCTTTGGTACAAAGCTGTAGGTATCACTTTTCAACATAATCTCCCCCACGTTTAATGCAAGTCCTCCAGTGCTTACAAAGTGCATAAATGCCATTATAAAAAATTCCTTTGGTACAAAGCTGTAGGTATCACTTTTTAACATAATCTCCCACACGCTCAATGCAAGTCCTCCAGTGCTTACAAAGTGCATAAATGCCATTATAAAAAATTCCTTTGGTACAAAGCTGTAGGTATCACTTTTCAACATAATCTCCCCCACGTTTAATGCAAGTCCTCCAGTGCTTACAAAGTGCATAAATGCCATTATAAAAAATTCCTTTGGTACAAAGCTGTAGGTATCACTTTTCAACATAATCTCCCCCACGTTTAATGCAAGTCCTCCAGTGCTTACAAAGTGCATAAATGCCATTATAAAAAATTCCTTTGGTACAAAGCTGTAGGTATCACTTTTCAACATAATCTCCCCCACGTTTAATGCAAGTCCTCCAGTGCTTACAAAGTGCATAAATGCCATTATAAAAAATTCCTTTGGTACAAAGCTGTAGGTATCACTTTTTAACATAATCTCCCACACGCTCAATGCAAGTCCTCCAGTGCTTACAAAGTGCATAAATGCCATTATAAAAAATTCCTTTGGTACAAAGCTGTAGGTATCACTTTTCAACATAATCTCCCCCACGTTTAATGCAAGTCCTCCAGTGCTTACAAAGTGCATAAATGCCATTATAAAAAATTCCTTTGGTACAAAGCTGTAGGTATCACTTTTCAACATAATCTCCCCCACGTTTAATGCAAGTCCTCCAGTGCTTACAAAGTGCATAAATGCCATTATAAAAAATTCCTTTGGTACAAAGCTGTAGGTATCACTTTTCAACATAATCTCCCCCACGTTTAATGCAAGTCCTCCAGTGCTTACAAAGTGCATAAATGCCATTATAAAAAATTCCTTTGGTACAAAGCTGTAGGTATCACTTTTCAACATAATCTCCCCCACGTTTAATGCAAGTCCTCCAGTGCTTACAAAGTGCATAAATGCCATTATAAAAAATTCCTTTGGTACAAAGCTGTAGGTATCACTTTTTAACATAATCTCCCACACGCTCAATGCAAGTCCTCCAGTGCTTACAAAGTGCATAAATGCCATTATAAAAAATTCCTTTGGTACAAAGCTGTAGGTATCACTTTTCAACATAATCTCCCCCACGTTTAATGCAAGTCCTCCAGTGCTTACAAAGTGCATAAATGCCATTATAAAAAATTCCTTTGGTACAAAGCTGTAGGTATCACTTTTTAACATAATCTCCCACACGCTCAATGCAAGTCCTCCAGTGCTTACAAAGTGCATAAATGCCATTATAAAAAATTCCTTTGGTACAAAGCTGTAGGTATCACTTTTCAACATAATCTCCCCCACGTTTAATGCAAGTCCTCCAGTGCTTACAAAGTGCATAAATGCCATTATAAAAAATTCCTTTGGTACAAAGCTGTAGGTATCACTTTTCAACATAATCTCCCCCACGTTTAATGCAAGTCCTCCAGTGCTTACAAAGTGCATAAATGCCATTATAAAAAATTCCTTTGGTACAAAGCTGTAGGTATCACTTTTCAACATAATCTCCCCCACGTTTAATGCAAGTCCTCCAGTGCTTACAAAGTGCATAAATGCCATTATAAAAAATTCCTTTGGTACAAAGCTGTAGGTATCACTTTTCAACATAATCTCCCCCACGTTTAATGCAAGTCCTCCAGTGCTTACAAAGTGCATAAATGCCATTATAAAAAATTCCTTTGGTACAAAGCTGTAGGTATCACTTTTCAACATAATCTCCCCCACGTTTAATGCAAGTCCTCCAGTGCTTACAAAGTGCATAAATGCCATTATAAAAAATTCCTTTGGTACAAAGCTGTAGGTATCACTTTTTAACATAATCTCCCACACGCTCAATGCAAGTCCTCCAGTGCTTACAAAGTGCATAAATGCCATTATAAAAAATTCCTTTGGTACAAAGCTGTAGGTATCACTTTTCAACATAATCTCCCCCACGTTTAATGCAAGTCCTCCAGTGCTTACAAAGTGCATAAATGCCATTATAAAAAATTCCTTTGGTACAAAGCTGTAGGTATCACTTTTCAACATAATCTCCCCCACGTTTAATGCAAGTCCTCCAGTGCTTACAAAGTGCATAAATGCCATTATAAAAAATTCCTTTGGTACAAAGCTGTAGGTATCACTTTTTAACATAATCTCCCACACGCTCAATGCAAGTCCTCCAGTGCTTACAAAGTGCATAAATGCCATTATAAAAAATTCCTTTGGTACAAAGCTGTAGGTATCACTTTTTAACATAATCTCCCACACGCTCAATGCAAGTCCTCCAGTGCTTACAAAGTGCATAAATGCCATTATAAAAAATTCCTTTGGTACAAAGCTGTAGGTATCACTTTTCAACATAATCTCCCCCACGTTTAATGCAAGTCCTCCAGTGCTTACAAAGTGCATAAATGCCATTATAAAAAATTCCTTTGGTACAAAGCTGTAGGTATCACTTTTCAACATAATCTCCCCCATGTTTAATGCAAGTCCTCCAGTGCTTACAAAGTGCATAAATGCCATTATAAAAAATTCCTTTGGTACAAAGCTGTAGGTATCACTTTTTAACATAATCTCCCACACGCTCAATGCAAGTCCTCCAGTGCTTACAAAGTGCATAAATGCCATTATAAAAATTCTTTTGGTAGTCCGCGCAACCACTCATGCACCGCGTGGCAGACCTCTTCATCGGATCGGAACTTCTTTCCTACCATTGCGTCTTTGAGTGGTCCAAATATCTGGAACTCACTTGAGGCAAGGTCTGGTTAGCATGGTGGTTGAGGAAGACACTCAAAATGCAGATCTGTGATTGCTGCAACTGTTGTACGGGCAGTGTGGGGCCTTACATTGTCATGTTGCAAAAGGACACCTGCTAACAGCAATCCACGTCGCTTTGATTTGATTGCAGGCCGCAGATGATTTGTTATGACATCCGTGTATGATGCACTGGTGACAGTGGTCCATCTAGGCATGTAATGCTCCAAAAAGACGCCTTTTTCGTCCCAAATGAGAGTCAGCATAACCTTCCCTGCTAATGGTTCTGTTCGAAACTTCTTTAGTTTTGGTGATGAGGGATGGCGCCATTCCTTGCTCGCTCTCTTCGTCTCCGGTTGGTGGAAGTGAACCCAGGTTTCGTCCCCAGTAGCGATTCTTGTAAGAAGGCCATCATCTTCCCGTTCAAAGCACCGAAAAAGTTCTTCACAAGCATCAACACGTCGTTTTCTCATTTCAAGAGTCAGCTGCCGTGGCATCCATCTTGCAGACACTTTGTGAAACTAGAGCATATCACGCACAATGTGGTGTGTTGACCCATGACTAATCTGTAAACAGGCTGCAATGTCATTCAGTGTCACTCGGAGGTTTTCCTTCACTACGGCTTCAACTGCGGCAATGTTCTGTGGAGTCACAATTCGTTGTGCCTGACCTGGAGTGGAGCATCTTCCACTGAAGTCATTTGCGAACTTCCTTGTCCATTCGTAGACTTGCTGCCGTGACAAACATGCATCACCGTACTGAACCTTCATTCGTCGATGAATTTCAATAGGTTTCAAACCTTCACTACGCAAAACCCGAATAAGAACGCTGTTCTTCCCTGGTGCAAGTCGCAAGTGGGGTGGCCATTTTTCTACTGATACTGCGACGCTATGTGTGCATATGCACTATGCTGCCACCTACAGACCATTCCTGCACGTTGTTTGTAGCACGCTTACCAGCTTACAGGATAACGGCGTGAAATTTCGATTTGTTATTACAAATTTAAGGTTTTCATTTGAGACGAATACCAGACGAATAAGTTGCGAAGTTCTTATTCGGAAATTTGTGAACCTTTCTAGACCTTCTCTCTCTCTCTCTCTCTCTCTCTCTCTCTCTCTCTCTCTCTCTCTCTCTCTCTCTCTCTCTCTCTCTCTCTCTCTCTCTCTCTCTCTCTCTCTCTCTCTCTCTCTCTCTCTCACACAAACACACACACATACAAGCTCTGTTTCCATCATTTTGGTGGTCTTCCCATTGGTCTCGTTTATTCCATCCAATAAGATTTAGTTTCTTTTTGTCAACTCTTGTTTCAGCTCCAACGTTATCACTTCATCACTGGCTTGATAGAAATTTCTATTCTATGCTCATAAACTTATTTTTCCAAATATGGTTCCTATATATTCGGTGCCTTTCTTATTTATAATTGATATATTAAGAATAACGATTTAAAACTTCTCAGAAAGTAACTAAACTCCTGCGATGTTTAAGCAAGACAGAAAGAAGTCCAAGAAATCAAGTTAATATTAATTTATGACAAAAGGGTATTTACATAATGGAAAATAGGAAAGCATAAAATGGGGTAGGACAGCGTAGGATCGGATACGATAGAATTTACAGAGGGTGCTTGGCACTTCGATCAGACTGATGTTTTGTACCAATGCCCCAAGTGGAACACCCTAGGGAGGAGGTATAAGGTGAAAGGACATAGAGGGCGACCAACCCAAGGAGTCGCGACAGAGAAGAGTGCCGGGTCTATACCACTGATCAGTTTAAAACTGCCCGGCAGTCTAGTACAACCCGTATCCCACTTGAAACAGTCCATTAAGTTGGCTTGGCGACCGGAGATGAGGACGAAAGTGCTTACCAAAAGCATATCATCTTTCCATGCAACGTCGAGACACCCGCCGACACTTCTACCCTGAAGGAGACCACGATGAGAAATGCTGTGAAATGATAAGGGAAGTGAAATGGAGGGACAAGAGTTCCGGCTGGTGTAATGAACCTACCCTGCACTCACTGGGAAATCCTGAAAGAACCCATGGGTTACATAAGTCGACCACGGAAACAAACCCGAATCTTCTAAATGTGGACCAAGGACGAAATTGCTTGAGCCATTCCGCTTGGTATTGCATATTGTCACCGAGGCATTACTGTGCTGCTGCCGGCCCGCGCTTAGGTGAGCGCTAGGCGTTTGCCGAGGGAGAGACAGAAGCGGGGAGAGAAAGAGACAGTGATGTCTGGATAGTTTTTTCCTTCCCTTGCCGTCGTGAAAGACCGTGAAACTTCGACTGCTTTCGAGAAACAATGGCTCGAGTATAAATTAAGCGGCGAGGACGACGGAACAGAAGCTGCCAGTGAGTCAGTTGTTAGTGAGTTGCTAGTTGAGAACTGTTAATTGTGTGTGTGCAACTGCGTAGTGATTTGAAGTGTACCGCAGGTTATTTCTTTCATTTGTTTACGTGTGGTGAAGCAACGAGAGACTGCGTTTGTGTATGACAAGTCATTTTTAGAGCCTGTAAGGGATGTACAAAGCATCTTTCTACTGAAATAAAGAGCATTTTAAATTTCATCAAACAAGGCTTTTAATTCTACGAATCCACGAAATCACAATATTGAAAAACTAAAACAATGACTCACTATCCTCGTATAGACCAATCAAGTACCTACTAGAATTCGTCAAATACCGACAAATCGCTGATCTCTATATCAATAATTGTACACCAGTCACAATTATTGTTCAGCAATTATCGCATGTTGGGTTAATTTATTTTCTTATGATCAATCAGCACCACCTGACGGCCTTAAGACCAAGTTGCTTTCACCAGTGTTAACTTGTGCACGGTCTGTAAGAACTATTAATTTTATATGCCGTGACTTGAGAGTTTAAGTTTCATTTACCTGCTAAAGCAGGCCTATGTGATTTAGGGAATCAAATAACTTGTTTTGTTGCTGTTAAAAATTTGTTTTGTTCGTGAAATAGCCTCTACAAATGCAACTTGGGGTTTGGATCTTCCCTAGATAAATTCCCTCGCGACTTCGTCCCTGTAAATTTATGCACACTTCCAAAACCACTCGTGACATTACCTATAATAAAGGCCATAAACCCAAATAAGTAATATTTTATGATTCTACTTCAAAGAAACGTAATTTGCAAATGAAAGAAAGAAAAAAGGAAATAGTGCGATCCATATAAACTTGAAGCAGTTCAATAGACCCTAACTTTTGAACCAATAATATGACACACGTGCAGCTTTGGTAGAATATAACACACAATTGGGAGATTACATTACACTATTGACGTCTCAGAGAAAATGTTGGAAGTTACCTCCACCAGCATCTATACATGTTTGCACTCGCCTCACCATATTCTCTGAAGTTAAGTTTTACGTATATGATATCGAATTGAGAGAAGGCTATTTCCAGCAAGGTGGAGCAACGTGGCATACGTCTAATGACACTATGGAATTTGTAACCAGTTTCTTTGATTATCGAATAATCTCAAAGGGTCTGTGGCCCCCCAGATCTCATGACCTAACCTCACTGGATTTTTTCTTGTAGGGATATCTAAAAATACAGTGCACAAGAACGGGACACAAATATTTAATGTTCTCAAGGAATCCATTCGAACTGAAATAAGTAACATTGGCGAGGATACTCTCCGTAAAACTTCAGGGAATATGGTGAGACGAGTGCAGACATGTATAGATCTGGTGGAGGACACTTCCAAGATTTTCTCTGCGATGTTAATAGAATAATGTAGTCTCCCAGTTATGTATTATAATCTCCCAAAGTTGTACGTGTGTTCTATTATTGGTTCAGGTTTCTATGGATCGCATACTTAACGGCGCATTTGGATGAGAACAAAGACCAGCGGACATTGGGCAATGATAACTCAACGGTAGACCGTCGGCATACCACACCGACCGTCCATGCTTGAAGTACCGATTCACTTTCCTGTGATTTAACTTTCCATACTAGACTAACAAAGAGTTATGAAGCAAAGTGGGGAGAATACACACGACCTAAGCCTTTCGAATTCTTCCATAGTCAATCTCTATTGTTGTGGTTATTGGTGATTTTCCTCTGTTTGCAAATAGTTCTTTGCTCGGTTCATTTGTAACCTATTTGGACATCGAGTTTCCTGCAATATAGTAACAAAAATTTCATACTGCATGTAGATAATTACACTTATATTATTATTTATAATAATTATAATATTATATATAATTATTTTGTAACTTAATGATTTCTTCTAATCAGTATTATATTTCATTTTTAAAATATGTGTCAGTTAAAATAAGGTGTAAGCACACGATTTGTGTTACCCCCTGTATCAGACAACTCGAAGCTATTACCAGCATAATCGTACAGTGCTTGAAGGTAATCCCCCGAGGAGAATGTGGAATGAAGGGAAACCTGTTCCAACAGGAGAGTCCGGGTGAGGCGAGGGGAAGACCGTACACTACACCTGGAAAATCAACAACCTCAAATAACATTTAATTTTCCTAAATAAGGCTAGATGTAAGACATCCACACACAAGATTAAAACAAAAGAGACGTTGTTTTCACTAAGCGCATCGTATACGGTTTTACTTGTACCGTGTGAGCAAATTTACTGCTTAGCGAATGTGGAAGGTGAATATGTTCAAGTTTGCAAACGGCTAAGTTACTTCTTCCTCTGCCTACCCTAGACATCCAACCTGCTGGAAAGCGAGCTCTTTCATCTTTTTCTAGGCCTAATTGTGTCAGGTGAACATTTTCTCTTCCTCTTATCACTTACTTTTATGTAACTTTTACAAACCATTCTTATGAAATGTATCTATCTACTTCATGTTAGTAGAAATAAAACTTTGCGGAAATGAGTTTACGGTTCATTTTGTTGTAAGTAATTTTTAATTAATTTATTCATTCATTAATTTATTTATTTTTTTGTAATTTTACGTCCTCCAACGTTAAGACATATCGATGAGTGGAATGGGCGAAACGATGCTCAAATGAGTCCAGGGTCCATAGAGCTTATGGTTACACGACATTCGTCTTTCAGGATAAGGGAAAGACATGGAAAAAACCTTATTCAGGTAATTTACCCTGACCGAGACTCGAACACGGGACCTCTTGAACGTGAGGCAGACCTGCTACCATCTACGCTACCGAGGCGGACGTTATAGGTAAAGAGGGATAAAGGAAACCAAATCGGTAGTCACATGTTCAAAAAGCGGGTCTTTATGTTTGTGCTAGCCAACGAATTTTTATTCTCTAAGAGTAAAATTAAGTGTGTAGCAGCAACACTTAAAAATGACCAAGCATTGAAAAATTCAAACCAATAAAAACACTTATTCTTCTTTAAATTACATAGTTCTATCACTATCGTGGCGTTAGGGGGTTCTTTTTTCTCTATCCCGTAAGTCTGTAGGCGTCGGTTTGAGGTACAGAAACTTCAGATTGGATAGAGCGCAGGATAGGCATGAGAGTAAGAGAAATAGATGACAGAATGACGACGAAATGAATGAAAGGAAAGATGATAATGTGGAAATTGGTGGAAAGTTGCTAGGGGAAGCCGCAGTTCCCGGAGAATATCCACCCCTGTGCCACATTGTCCTCCACAATTCTTACATGCTGTCACCTAGGAACGAACCAGGGTTGCCTTGGTGAGAGCCAAGTGGTCTAACAGCTCGGCTACGGCGTGGTCCAAATTACAACATATAAATCGAAAACGGCTCATGTTACAAGAAAAGAAAACAAATAATTGGCGTGTTTTAAAGATAACTACATATTTTTTATAACTTGCTTTTCTTTATGATTCTTATTGATTGTGTTAACCATGACATTCTTATAGCAAAACTGGAATTCTATGGGCTAAAAAATGAACATTTAAGATGGTTTGTATCATATCTAAATGAAAGAAAACAGAGTGTTGAAGTAGCTGTCAGTGATATTGGTTATGAAAAACAAACTTCGAACTGGAAAATAGTAACTCATGGAGTACCCCAAGGTTCCGTGTTAGGGCCTTTATTATTTCTTATCTATATAAATGACCTCTCACTTTATATAAAGGACATTGCAAGTACAGTTCTTTTTGCTGATGACACTAGTGTCCTGGTGACCAGTACAAATTTAAACGAGTGTATAATTAAAATTAATTATGTTTTGAACTGTATGTCATGCTGGTTTAAAGCAAACAAATTATCTGTGAATCTAGACAAAACAAAAGTGGTCAAATTTATAACCTGTCGTACATCACATACCAAAATTGAAATCGGGATTAAAGATATGTAATTAGAAGAAATTGACAGCATAAAATTTCTAGGCCTTCAAGTGGACAGATGTTTAGATTGGAAAGCTCACATAAATTATATCTTACCTAAACTTAGCTCTGCCTGTTATGCTATCCGAGAGCTGGTTAATGTGAGTTCTATTGACACACTTAAATTAGTTTATTATGCATACTTTAACTCTATTATGGAATATGGAATATTATTTTGGGGCAACTCAGTAGAAAGTAAAAAAATATTTCTTATGCAAAAGAGGGTTATAAGAATCATTACTAACACTCACACCAGATGCTCCTGTAAAGATCTTTTTACAAGATTGAAGATATTAACGCTTCCTTGCATGTATATATTCTCGATCCTAAAATTCTTTGTATGCAATCGTGCCTTATTTGCAACAAATAATGTAATTCACAAAATAAACACTAGACAAAAGTATAATATCCATTATCCCAGTGCTAAACTTTCTTGCTTTCAGAAAGGTGTGTTTTATGAAACTATCAAAATATTTGGCGCACTTCCTAATGTTCTAAAAGAAAAAGTTGATAATTTCGGTGCTTTTAAAAAAGCTGTTAGAGAGTACCTTTGCTCAAAATCTTTCTATTCTGTACAAGATTATCTGAATGACAAATTATCCTGTTAATGCTTCTGTAGCTCTATAAGTAGTATTTAACTATTCCAATGACAAATCATTACTTATAAATGTTTGATGCAAGCTGAAAGTTTATTTTTAATCTATATGTATTTAATAAATAACAAGAATGGTATCCATTGCAAAAAGGTTGAGACGTACTGGCATAAGCCAAGTGAAAGCTGGGTTAAAAAGTGTTTCATTTTGTATCATATATATAATTATCCCTGCTTTGTTTTCCATATTGTTGTTCATATTGCCTGTGTACTATAATATGTGTCTTATGTTAACTTTTGTACATATATATTCTATTAAACTTTATACCTCTAGACATGTTCAATGTTCACAGCCTTTTCTGGCTACAAGTGAACCTACTGAACGCAAATCAATTTAATCTAATCTAATCTAATCTAATCTAATCTAATCTTTGGTTTATCAATGATACATAATTACTACACAATGAAGAGAGCTTCGCCGCCTATGCTCAGAAAATTAAATAAGTACATTTTATTTGTCATGTAAATATTTTATACATGTGGTACTTTAATATGAATTCTTAGAGCCTTTTTTGAGAAAACCGAAAATTTGAAAAACATCTTGCAAAGTGTTGTTTAGGGTGGGAGGATTTTCTCAAAAAATTTAGTGATATATTTTACGATATATCAATTTTGAATTTTTTAAGAGTTTTGTTTGAAATATGCTACTAACACACAGAGCTTTTACTAAAAACTGATTTTTATATTCAATGAGACCTCAAAACATAAATTTTCTTTGAAATTCGACATAGGATTCTTGGGTGGAATATAGATAACTCATATGTCTTCTGGGGTACCTGGTAGAAAAAATACAAATGAGTATATAGTTCACCTTTCAATTATTTTAGGTTCTCTATCAATTATGCATAGGATGTAGGTATTGGATTTCATTCAAAACTTTCACATTGAATGAGATCCACTGAAGCCCAAAAATATTGATTTTAGTTCTTGTAAATTTACAGAGCCCATGGCTCAAGCTGTTTCCTCTGTGACCCGCATTCGGGAGATCCAGGAGATCCATAGATTCCTATGGCCGCCTATTTGACCTATGGTTTTTTTTTCGAGAGTTTCTCTGGATCACCAGGCGAATGCTGGGTAGGTTAATTGCATCCACCGGAATTTATTGTCCCTCCATTCCAACTCCATTATCATTTTACATCATCTCTCATCTGGTGGTCTCTTTCAGGGTAGAAGTGTCGGCGGGTGTCTTGACGCTGCATGACAGGATGATATGCTCCTGGTAAACATCTTCGTCCTCCGGTCTCCGAGCGGGCTTGGTGGCTTGTTTCGTGGCCGCGGTAGGAGGGATGCCGGTTGTACCGGACTGCCGGGGAGTTTCAAGCTCGTAAATGGCAGGACTCTGCCCTTTGCACTGTCATGACTCCTTAGATATAGGTACAGAAGATCAGTCTGGTCGATGTGCCGATTGTATGTGTGTGTTTGTTTGTGTGTGTGTGTGTGTGTGTGTGTGTGTGTGTGTGTGTGTGTGTGTGTAACAAATGGAATGTTCAAATAACACCATTTATACTTAATATTGACACGTTTGAAAATGCTAGGCGAATATTTTCAACAAAATTTCTATACTCCTGAGTAGCCTTTGGGTAGACAAAATATCATTACCTATAGATATTTTTACAGATATTGATTAAAATATAATACATTTGAGTAATCCATGTGCCACATTATAACGGTACATAAATTTTATATGTCTAGCCTGAAAAGTTTCTTCACATTAATTGAATTCTGTACATTTTGTATGACGAAAGTCATAAAAGATAGGTAGAACTTGCCTAGATTTCATTTTAACTAAAATGTAATCCCAAGATAATTGATTTGGACCTCCATCCGAGACGCATTACATAAACTTCGTCCAGAAGAATGCTTACGTTCGGTACCACAGCTGGTATACTTGGAGTTTCGCTTCAAATACAAGAAATTTCATAATTTTGCAGTGTGTTTGGTTGCTGATACACTACATTGGCTGCTGAAAGTACGGCGAGGAGACACTGTGTTAGGAAAGCACTTACGTATATTTTTATATGAGCAGAGATGAACCTATATAGGGAAGAAAACCTTGGGTTCTCTGGAGTCATATATTTATTACTTGGAACAAATGCAGATCTAATAATCATTTAAGCAAATAGAACCCTTCATATTGTCTCACACTACAAGCCAATAAAACAAGAAATTTTCTAAATGAACTTACCTTGTACCCGTTCCCGTCTTTAAAAAAATTATAAAACAATAAAAAAATAAATGAAAAGAAATATATATATATATATATATATATATATATATATATATATATATATATATAGTGGTGAAAATTAATCCTTGAGTTGCGTGGTTATAATTATTTTCTAATAAGCCATGATGACTTCATATGCATGTAATATCTGATGCTAATAGTACTGTTGTAAATCAAAATTAAGATAAAAAATTAATTTTAAAATTAATCAATGAAAAGGAACAGAAAATAGTTGCGCTTGCTCGTATTTCGTCATGCTAACTTGAGCACTGAGAGGATGATTATGGAGACATTGCAGGTCAGTGGTTCGAGATCCTGCCAACGTATGGAACTTTAAAGGTTTGCTTCAATCTTTTAAAAATTCCATGTTAAATATTTACTTTTCCCACGTACATTTATGTCAGCAATAGCAGAGAGTTTGTGATTCTTCATTTTGCCTTTCAGTCGCTAGAGCTGGTCGATACGGTTAACCATTCTAATTTAGTTTACGCATATCCTGAGATGTTTTGTACATGCCGTGTTTGTGATTGTTTTAACTTTTAGCACACACTTGTGTATCGGAGGTAGAGAAGAACACATTCACGTGTACATCTTAGGCAGATCATGTACCCTTTTCTGATTAGATAGCGTGCTTTCAATTAAGTTCATTATTTTCTGATATAGAAAATTGTTAGAGGAATAATCACCTCTATCTTCAGTTTTGTATTCACTTGAAATCACTCTTATGAACAGCATAGATTGCGAGCTATATGGTGTTCAGGAAAAATATTCACGTACATAGTCTTAAAGAGCCAAACAATTTCGAAATTCTCACTAGTTTACGTAAACAAGAACTTAAATCGCCATTAAAAGTAAATTTAGTTGAGTTTGTTGTATAAAATACTACACATAGACTCCAATTTTTACAACTTTATAGCAAAGCTGTTGTGTAGTAGAAATATTGATAAGACCCTGGAATACAGGAAATACTTTGATTTGAATTTCCAACCAGACTTATAGGTGATGACAACGTATCACTTGAGTTTTAATTTCTTCGTGACTCTTTAATTTACATAGTTTTGTCGTCTTAACATTATAGTTTTTGTCAAAGCTGGTTTAATTTACAGTTGTGTTTCTGTGAGGGTTGTGTCACTTTTCACTTTCACTTCATGAAGTTCTTCGCTTTTGTTTTCATGAGTAACTATGAATTTGCCTCATATTCTCTTATACAGTTAACATTAAGAGAACATTTTGCCCGAGGAATTAACCACTCACTATCACTCAGGGCCTATGACACGTCACTTTTGAACGGTTAAGTCCAAATTAGCATTTTAATCCCCATTACGATGTAACAGTTAATTTATAAATAACACCCGATTAGTTTTAACCAAAGATAGTAAACATAATTACATATTTAGAAAAGAGAAAGACAGAGATTTCTATAATAAAAGGTATTTCCTGTCCTCGTAATCAGTAAAATCCACATGATTTAACTTCAGAATGATTTTAATTGTATAAATATCGTGTTTGACTTATAGTGGACATAAAATTATCTTATTTATGACATAGATATAAGCACTTGTAAATTTGCAATGGCTAGAGAAAGTAATGTGTAGGTTACGTCCATAACTTTCTCTTTAGGACAATGTGATTACCAAAATAAAACATTAACAGTTTTCTACTGATTGTTTCGGCAGCGTATTTTCTCGTATTTTCAAAACATAAAATTTTAACATATTAACGGTTTAACCAGCTGTATTGAACAGTTGTTAAGATGTTACTTTTATAATCATATATCTTTTTTTTATATGGTAATATGAAATTCTCCTTTGACCCCATCACTCACTATGTTTAATATGAGCTTAGTATACAATATAAGGCAATTTTGGTTGATATTTCTTAATATAGTCTAAGAGAAAACATTTTTATATACATATTGCTCATTGTTTACAGTTCTTCAATGTGAATTATGGAAAACAATTAATTCCAACGTAACTATGTAATTGTATTTAGTTTTTAACTGTTAATTTCTGAAGCTCTTGTAAAAATTTCAAGCATATAAGTTATAAAGCGTGGTCCAAGAAGCAGTTTAAATAGTGAAAAATGCTGAAAAAAGAAGGATTTAGGTCTGAATTTAAAAGTTTAACGCGGTGCTTTGACACGATCAATTAAGTTGCTATTTATGGCTTTAAATTATTAATACTAGAATGTCAATGTGTATTATGATAGTACCAGGTATAAACATAATAAAAGTGCTTAAGCAAACCACGGAACATCCCTACATTTTTATTCAGTTTCGAAGATTCGCTGCCTTGAACTAGAACTGAAGTTGATGAAAAAAGTAGGTACATAAGAATAATAACTGATGAATCAGAGACTGCAATCTATGCAACTAAATATAAAATGTGTAAAGTGAAATATAAACAATTTCTGCAGATTTACTGGTAAGCTTTTGTTCACAAGGAATGCAGGTAAGTTGAAGACATAAGCAGGTGTCTATGGCAAATGCCTGTTCCCATAACTCCCGAGAAAGTGAACAACCTTTAAACAAAGAATGGGAAGAAAGAGGTGCGCTTGGCAAACTCGCGAAATAGATGAGCTGTAAAACACGATCCTACAGAAACAATTTTGGCAGCCTTTAAAAGCGCACTTCCGGTGCACCCTCTAACAGTTACAATGGAAATGGGACTATGTGAAGATTCTTGTGATTTGTTCTCATAGTACCTGAAAATCTTCCATCCATTAACCAACACTTCGAAAAGGTCCAAATTTTATTGCCCCTTGCTGTTGTAAACTCCAGCTTTCATCTCAGATCAAAACACCAGATAACGACTGAAATTCATTCAACTTTCTTTGAACTGTATGGCACCTTTTATGACAGGTTTAGTGACTCTAACCTTCTCATCGGTTTCTCAAGAAAATTTGAAAAAGGAAGACAATACAAGCCAAGACATGTATTAAGTGCAGCGGTACCAGATGTTCCCTTGTGGGAAACGGTATACAAACATTACCTTTATGCTCTGTTACCTACCTGTTTATCTCAACTATATGTCATGTTTCAGGTGAATGTCTTATGAAAGCTTCAAGTAATTCTAAAAGAAAAAAGTACGCTTCTGGTACACTTGTGTCTTAATGAATGAAATCGGATGTGGCACTGCAACAGCCTCGCCGGTCAGCTGCATGCCGCGAAACCGTTTCACCCCGATAGTTACTCAACATACTATCATTACTGATTTTTCTAGTATGACATATTACTAATTTTTTCTTAGAGAAGAAGGATTGCTTCCAAAATAATTTTAAATTAACTTGTGCAGCTTCACTTACATGTATATCTTGACGAGATCTTTAAGATGTAACAATAATCAATTGTATAAAATTAATTTTTAATCCGTATGAAGTAATGTGAAAGCAGGAGAAAAAGCAGAAGAATATTCCAGCTTCAACGTTTTCAAATGGCGGCATATAACGGTAGAAAACTAAACGATCTAACATTTCAAAAGGTGTCTAAGGTTATAGAAAGTTACTCGACACAAATTACACACACACACACACACACACACACACACACACACACACACACACACACACACACACACACACACACACACACACACACACACACACACACACACACACACACACACACACACACACACACACACACACACACACACTCCCCATATATACATATATAAACATGAATATATTCTTTTTTTCTACCTTCCCCACGAATGCTGCTGCTAGGAGTCCGTCGGGTTCCCTCAGAGCGAAGGAACCAAAGCATTTGAACTGATTACTAAATTTACGTCCTCCAACGTTAAGTCATATCTGACGATGAATGAAATGGGTGAAATGATGCTCAAGTGAGTCCGGGGTCCATGGAGCTTATTGTTACCCGACACTTGTCTTTCAGTTTAAGGGAAAACCACGGAAAAAACCTTATCCAGGTAACTTGCCCTAACCGAGATTTGAACTCGGGACCTCTTTCGACCTCTTGATATATATATATATATATATATATATATATATATATGTGTGTGTGTGTGTGTTTGTGTATGTGTGTGTTTATATGTATATACATATATATGTTCTATATATTTTTGAAATATGTCACAGTACAGACCTTTAGAGCAGTTTCTGAGAAAATTAAAAATAACAAACATTGTTTTTATTCATTTTTTAAAAGTACATTTGTGATCTAGATATTTCGTAAATATATTTCCAATGAATCTTTGAAAGATGGTAAGCTTAAATGCAAATTTTAGTATTTATCCGATTATGAGCTCACTCTTCCCCCCATGTAGTAGAGGGAGCTTTTATCTAAAATTATTTCTGGGGTCCCTGGTCTTCACTCTTTTATTTCCGATAAACTACTAATAATGTATAATATTTTATTTAATAGAATAGATTACAATTTATTTTGTTTCCTTCTACCTTTATTTTCTTGTCACCACTATCATTGCTATAAATGAACCGTTTGGATTAAAATATTTAGCGGAAACTCATAATAACAACTAATGTTTTTATTGGAAGTTTTCAATCAAATCGAGGAAATATTGTTAGACATTAATTTTAATATTCGTTGGTTAGAGTTGTATAGTACATCACAGGAAAGAAAGTATCCGTGGCCTGAGACGCAGTGAGATTGGAGAAGGTTCCTACACCCGCCCTCGGTAATTTACAGACCATTTCAGTTACAGACCATTCAAAACCATTCTGACGGCTTCTACTTTTGTGAACGAGTCTTCTCGGTTTTAGTGTAGAGGGTGCATAGGGCGCATGTTTTTTCTTTAAAGATTCTGCTCCTTGTGTAGCATGCGTTCTCTCTCTCACACATTTGCTGTCTTTATCCCACTGAGTAAGGGTGGTACATTCCTTTCAGGGATTACTTTACGTTGGTGGACAGTACAGTCTTTTTATATTAATTTGCAATAAATATGTTAATGGAAACTTTTTATTTATTGATTTTTAAAACCATGTTGCAAGGAATTAAAAAGCAATATATGTTCTCCACAAACTGAACTGAAGTTGACAGACACAGAAAGAAAACTCAGGAAAGTGCTAAAGAAAGGAACCGTTTATAATTTCGGCTGTTTTAGCACCATCTCATAAGCTACTATATATAATATATAATTATAGCTAATAATTATATATACAGTAATATTCACAACTTAGAGTGTAAATGATTCCTTAATTGTAGTACTTATTTGTTGTCTATTTACTGCCCATGTCCATTTATTCTTCACCTTCTTTAAAATTATCTTAGTTTTTAAGTATAATTATAAAATTTATCTCCAAGTTTCAGTTCTTTCGCTTTTAAATAAACTATACTCATTTCCAACACATGTAGGACATTGCTCTTGCCGGATACCCTTCCTTGGCCCTTTTAGTTTTCATACTGATGCTCTCCGTCAGTGCAATACTTTCTCGGCTCTCTTTTATTTGTCCTATCTATAGTTTTCATCTTTTATACACCAGAGGTCTCTTATTGACTCCTCACTAGACGCTTTTTGTCATTTATCATAAATTTATTTTATCTTTTTCATCCATCTTCTAGCTCATTGCCCTCCAATTTTTTTTAAGATGGTTTATTTATCTATTGCTATTTAAATATCTCTCCTTATACTCTAGACACCTTTTAGCAAGTTGTTTCTTCTAAGTTCAAGATTCTACACCAAAATATCAATGCTCTTTCGATAATTATTCCTTTCCCTGCACTCTGCCCAGTTCTATTTGAGCTGCCATGGTAGCCGAAGTATTTTTCTACAAAACTCCCTATGTCCCTAATCACCAGCTTTCCATCCTCCTTCTAATCTCCATACTTCTATGCACCTAACATTTTTGCTTCAACCAACATGTTGTATACTGGTGTTGATATTTAATTGAATGTTCTACATTTGCAGCCTCTGAGAGCCGATAAATCTCTTTTTCCTTTGGTTACTAAAATTTGTTTTCTTTTTCTCATATTTAGTACCACCATTTACTTTAACTCCTCTATAATTACCCCATCTTACTACGCTATATTATTTATTTTTATTTTTCCATTTGTTATATTTACTCTTTCTCCCCCTTTCTGAATGCTACAATCTGGATCTTTCTTAGATCACTCTTAAGCACTGTTCCTTACAGCATCTGTGATCTACGAAACTAATTACGACACGAAATAAAGGGAAGGTACAGTAAACAAAGGAACCAGTTCACATTATTGAGGTGACAGCCTAAGCTCAGCGAAATCTCAAGGGAAATTGAGCTAGGTTACTAACTGAAAGGTTTAAAAATTGGACGAAATGATAATATTTGACTCTTTGACTTATGAGAAATGAAGTTAATATTACAAATTTGTGAATTAAGCTAAAATAATCAAATAGCATGTCGGACATGAATAAAATATCTTTTTGACATATAATATAGTGCGATCCATATAAATCTGAACCGTTTCAGTAGGCCATAACTTTTGAACCAATAATAGGATACACATGCAACTTTGGGAGAATATAATACATAATTGGGAGATTACACTATTTAAATCTCAGAGAAAATGTTAGAAGTGTCCTCCACCAGCATCTATACATGTTTGCACTCGTCTCACTATATTCTCTGAAGTTTTATGGAGAGTTTCCTCGCCAGTGTTACTTATTTCGGTTCGAATGGATTCCTAGAGAACATCAATTGTCCGTGACCTATTCTTGTACACTCTATATTTAAATATCCCACAAGAAAAACTCCGGTGAGTTTAGATCAGGTGATCTGGGGGCCACAGACCTTTTGAGATTATTCGATTATAAAAGAAACTGGTTACAAGTTCCATGGTGTCATTAAAAGTATGGCACATTGTTCCATCTTGCTTGAAATGAAATAACCTTCTCTCAATTCTATATCATCCAGCTGCTCCACAAATGTATTGAAGATACCCATATAAACTTCAGTGTCTACAGTCGTATCAAAGAAAATGGCACATTTAAGACTGTCAACTGTCAACAATTGTCAGTGTTGTCAATTCTCCCAGAGCCACTGAGATCATGAAAACAAATTTCTACATTCTACAAGCTTTCAAAGGGGAATTATGACCTATTGAAATGGTTCAGGTGTATATGGATCGCACTATAATAAGAATATAAATTAATGTGTGACCAACAAAAATTGTTTTTTAAGAAGTTTGAAAACGACCATATAAAGTAACAACCATAGGTATTTGAAGTTCGTTATGCAGGTATTATAAAATGCTTAAAAGAAAAGCAATATAATAAGGTACTTCAGCAGGAAGGGTGACTAAACTAAGTCTAATTAAAGAACTTAGTAGATACCTAGGCGAAATCTAAAACGCAAACGAACATTTAAGCCTGCACAGCAGGGGTAAAGGTTGTGGCATTTTGTACTGTCTTGTGTCTTGTGCCATTTTTGTACTTCATTATGCAGGTTTCAAATTAAATTGTAAGCAAATGTTTTTCAAATTAAATTGTAAGCAAATGTTTTCTATGTATACTTGTTTTACGTATTTTAATGCAAAGAAAAGTGTATTGTTTCGTGTTTATAACCGTTATGCTCAGTTGTCTGGGGTGTACTCGTGGATATTTTATAGTAATTTACGTCCTCCAACGTTAAGTCATATCGGACGGTGAATGAAATTGGTGAAATGATGCTCAAATGAGTCCGGGATCCATGGAGCTTAGAGTTACCCGACATTCGTCTTGAAGGATAAGAAAAAAAACGGAAAAAACCTTATCCAGGTAACTCACCCTGACCGAGATTCGAACTCGGGACCTCTTGAACGTGAGGCAGACATGCTACCATCTAGTACTCGTGGATGTACATACATGAGATGATATTTGTCACATTAGACATATAGCAGACATCTTGTCTGATTGTTCATTTTACTTGGATCCAATATCAAGTGTCCACGCAGCAGAAGCGTGCACGTCTGAACCACGCATGCCTTCGGTATACACCTCCACCAATTATTACTTCCCGCTAATAAACACAGCCGACACCAGGTACAGTCTCTTCCACAAGCAACATGTGAGCAACGTAACTGGATTCCATAGCCCCTTCTGTAGTTTTATAATTATATTTCATTCATAACTTAACTTACCAATACTGGACTAAGACAAGGGTGTAGCTTATCACCTACTCTTTTTAGTACACACACACACACACACACACACACACACACACACACACACACACACATATATATATATATATATATATATATATATATATATATATATATATATATATATATATATATAGACGAAATTCTAAATCAATGGAAGATTTTAGTAGAACCAGGAACCAAAATAAAAGAAAATATTTATATTAATACCATGCTGTTTGCGGATGACCAAATATTGATTCATCGGAATGAAAATCAACTGCAAAAATCAATGTATATTCTAAATAATATAGTACAAATTTATAACTTTAAAATATCAGAAAAAACAAAAATTATGGCTTTTAAAGGAAATTATAATGTTAGATCAAAAATTGTTTTAGGAAATAGGATTTTAGAACAAATATCGAGTTTTAAATATTTAGGATATTTAACACATGTTTTAGAAACAATGCTGATATAGAAGAAAAAGTAAACAAATTCCGAGCAATATGTGGGACAATCCAAAGAACTTTTAAAAACAGAGTGAGAAAGGATACAAAAATGAAAATGTATAAGGTAATGGCTATTTCAACTTTACTATATGGAAGCGAAACCTGGGTGCCAATACAAAAGGTTTTAAATGAAATTCAGACTGCAGAAATGAAATTTTTAAGAAGTGTTAAAGGTTGTACAATATTGAACAAAATAAGAAATGAGGATATTAGAAAGGAATTAGAAATCGAACCAATTCATGACAAAATATAAGAACGAAGGCAACAGTGGCATGAACATATATTAAGAATGGAGGATGGAAGATATACAAATGCAGTACTAAACTATAATCCAAAAGGAAGAAGAGACAGAGGACGACCCAGGAAACGCTGGAGAGATCTATGAAGCTGGAACGGGCGATATGCCTAAACCATGTAGTGAAGAAGAATAATAATAAGAAGAACTTAACTTTTGTCATTCTTTGTTTAGTGAACACCTACTTAGAATATATTTTAGGCACAAAACAAATTAATAATCTTTCATCACGGGCTTTAAAGAAAAGGAAGCAATAGCAAATATCTCACAAACTAAGTTCTACTAAAAAATCTTCAAATGGGAGGTAAGTGTACACAAAGAAATCTCCTGTTAATTACAGATGAGAACATCTACCCTTGAAATAACTATTTTTACTTCCTCTACAATGTACACAGTAGCTAGAGAATCCATAAATATATTTAGTAAAATGTCGTGTGTACGTTTGTATGACTGAATAGCATAAATCAAAACCGAAAAGTCGCTTAAGTATTAAACTTGGTCAAGATTTTCAAGAATATCCTCTCTTCCTTTACAGCGCCTTTGTTTCTCTTTATTTTCTAAAAAAATAGTTGAAACGATATTGATTAAAACATCATATGTTTAAGATATTTTCTTAACAAACGAAATGTACACCTTTATGTAACAGATTGAAAGTCACACTACACAAAAACATTATCTCTTTGAAAACACAATTTAAGTCTTTTTTTGTTTAGTTTACATTTCTGAGATATTATTTGTTATTTGCCTGCATTTTCCAATACATACACTTTGCTCAAGGCACTACGCGGGGAGTTAGTTTTTTATCGTTTGGCCATGCAAATGGAATGAAATTTCAAAGGTTATTGCATAGCGACGAGCCCTTAAAAGATTGGGCTATCACCTAATGCATTGTACATACAGAAATATCACATTAAGATAATATCTTCAAATATTTATCTCGATTAACATGAAGTAGTTAAGTAGAGGAGAATAATAAGAGCAGAGAAAAGAATGTGAGTGCAACACATAAGCCTTTATGTTAAATAATGTCGCAATTAGGTACATTACCTTAATTAAAATTGGGGTCAGGTTTAAATTAGAATGGTAGAAATATCGTTCATTTTATGACACTATACATTTTTGTAAGTTGAATTTTATAACCAGGTTGTCAAGTAACGAAACCTTCTAATGAAATGATTAAAAAAAGTAAAATATTAAAATTTGATGTAACAAAATATAAAACCTGTTTTTTATATTATTCTGAACTATTCTGAACATTGCATTCTAAACGGTAGTTTTTTGATGCAGGAATGGGAAACAATAGAATTTGCTTTCTCATTGGCATTCAGAGCTTAAATTATTTATATTATTTTCTTTGCATATTTCAGCTGTTTTCATAGATAAATTATGCATCAAATTAGCGATCATCTTTTAAAAAAGGATGTTTACTATCAAATTGAACACACGAATAACTCAAAAATTGATGTTAGAAAAATAGTAGCATGGATCGTCTGACTTCTGCAGTCAGCCTCAGGAAAGTGAAAAAGGAATTAGGGGGAATAAGCTTTCTAATTTAAGCGGTAATCTTAAAGAAATTTTAAGCGATGTATTAGAAAAACTTTCGATATCAATCACAAATGTGGAAACGATTTGTATGAGATATTCTTTCAGTGTTTTGTATCAAAATAATCATTTATGCTTCTTGGCACCTTTTACGCCAATTATATTATTAAGTACGTATTCGTATGCAAGGTCGTCACATACGAGAATGCATGTCCATTTTAATGCTTTACATGTTCATCTATTAATAAAGAAGTTTTATAGCACCTGAGAATATTGGAAGTGAATGGCTTAACGATGTTGATTTTGTGCATGGAGAATGTGCTTTCTTATCACTCATTCAAATCTCCAGCAAATTGTACCACGCTGTAAATAGAGAACCTGCTGTAAAGCAGAAATATCGAAACTTTTTTAAAGATGGGTTGTAGAACACGTTGTATCATATAGAAGCTATTGTAATTTCCTCTCACCAAGGTTTGGAGAACTGAGGTCCAAATGTGAACAGTGGAACACCATAAAACCCAAGGTACAACTTAATGATTGAAGTATCAGCCAGGCGGCTAAATCACTTATCCCGGTGCGCAACAGACCTTTCCGGACCAAAGCTTATCTCCCGGTCGCTGCACCATCTCCACCATCACAGGCATCATGAGTGAAATGTGTAGTGTTTAACGCCCGCTTTTACTACATATGGCACCGCAGGCGGTGACACTGATGATACATGAGATGAAGATGGAGCACCGGTGGAATGAGATGGCGGGGGAAACCGGAGGTCCCGGAGAAAACCCGCCCCAGCGCCGTGTTGTCCACCACAAATCTCACTTTGCGGTCGCCTGGGATCGAACCCGGGCCGCATTGGTGAAAGCCAAGCGGTCTAACCACTGAGCCACGGCGCAGCCCATCATGAGTGGGATGGAGTACTGGTAGGTGAGACGTGGTCCCTCCTGGCCAGTATATGCACTCTTCTCAACCAAGGGCTGCTACTTCTCAATCAAGTAGCTCTTCAATTGATCATTTAGGACCCACTTAACGTAAATACACTCCGGATAGGATTCCGAGGGGGAGAAAATCCCCACGGTAGTCCGGAGAATCGACTCAAATTTGCCGCTTGATAAGGAGCAGTGCCACGATAGGAAGAAAGTTTCAGTTCTGAAGTAATGACACAAACTTATTTACAGCAGAACTTCCATTCCTTCTTCTTGTACTTATTTTATCTGAATTTGCAAAAAAGAAAATCTACGAGTAGTAACGAGCATTGAACATTGCTGTAATTGAGCACTGAACCAATTTAATAGCCCAAAAACAATTTTATTGCATCGTGCACATTATTCAGCTAGTAATTATACTTTAAACTAAGTTGTAACTCTCAAATGACATTCGCATGTTTGAAAGTTCGATAACTGCACTGGCAATGCACTTATAACTTAGGGAACCATGATTTCACTTTTCCCGTCTAGGTAGCAAAATGGTAGGGTGTCTGTGTCACATTCAATAGGTCACGAGTCGCTTCTCGGTCAGGGTGACTTATCTGCGTTAAGTTTTTCTACAGTTTTCCCTAACCTTAAAGATGAATGTCAGAAAACTCTAAGCTCTATGCACCCTAGGCTCATTAATTTAGCATCACTTTATCCATTGCATTCATTTTCCGACATGATTTAACGTTGGAGGACGTATTTAAAAAAAAAAAAAAAATGATTTCACTTTGTCAAATGGAGTCACAAATAGCCTTCCTACTCAAGTGTGCCAAAAGTATTTCAGTTTTGAGTTTGCTTTTCTGAGAAAAGTAGAAGAAAGACTTACTATGATGAAACTTCTGTGCCAAATTGAACTAGTGAGGTAATATTTCTTGTGCAAGTGCAAAAATTTCAAATGCGAACAAAAATATATGGAGAATTAGTTTTAGTTTATAATTTAAGGACCTCTATATTTAAAATGGTATTATCAATCTCTTATTCAATTTATCGTAAAGAATTGCACCTTAAAAGAAGATTCTGTAAACAGCTTTTATCTTGTACATTGTAACTCACAAGATTTCTAGTAATCGAAACATAATCGTGACTTAAATACTGCATGAGTACATTCCTCTACAATAGGTAGACTTTAATATTCTGTCTAGTGTATGTTGTGTAGTTGTTGAGAAGAAAAATTGTACTTGACTGCATGACGTTGCTCTGATATTCCTTTTCCAATTACCTAAGCTAAGGGTCTCCAGCATCGCAGACACATTCCAGCATGATGATGATGTTGCGGCTTGAGGGCAGACATTTTTATTTTGACAGAAAGGTGGCAGGCAGGTGGGGAGTGAGACCACACACACACGTTCCTACCAACACATTAATAAAGCGGCAGGTCTCTCCTAACCAATATGCCGTTATTAATACTTTAATCCTCGCTCGCCTATTAACTTCCTGACGGTGATTAATATTTGGATCCTACCACACCTGAGTGCGAATCGCCATCTCTGGTGATAATATAACATTTCTGTGTGTGCCTAGTGTGTAAAACATTTCTTCAATATATCTCTAGTTTAATTCTCTGCCATCTCCTTAGAAAAACTACTCGACTATGTCTTTCCTGTCTTCTTACGTTTCCTAGGTGTGGAGCTTAAGACTCCAAAGAAATGCTTGTGTCGCTCTTCCTCTTAATTCAGACTACATGGCAATTCCTTTCTGAAATCATAAAAGACATTATCCTGCTCTATTTGCTCCTTCCCATCTTCATACATTAATCAAAAAGATGTGAACTTAATATAGATTTATTCTTGGTTATCCACAAATACCATAAGTGAATTAGTTACTTTTAACATGGTATGAAAAAGCTCATAGCTCATCTTTTCTGAAAGATTTAAAAATAATTCAGTCCAACTAAGCAAGTTCACAGAAAAAATTGATATTTATGCACTTCAAACATTTCATATTCTAGCAAAAAGTAATATCTTGATGACACAAATCATTACTAAGGTGGGCTCGTGGGTTTTTGGTTAGGACAAGGAAAATCTGCTGTCAAGAGGCATACCAGGATAGCTACAGATGTGCATACTTTTATGAAATTAAATGTATAGCAATTGAAACCTGCTTCTCCTACACCAGTATTAAGAAATAAACGCAAACAGTAACTACAAATAAGGTCATATAAATTTTTCGTCTCTCATACGATTTTAATATGTTCATAAAAGGTCTTAACCTTCTTTTTAATTTCTCTATTGCATACAGTATGTAAGTGGGAGAAATGTATTCCAGCCAAAAATTAGATATTGAAATCTCGGGTGGGTACCGACTGCGAGCGAAATGGTCACATTTTTCCTAATAGGTAAACAGGCCTACCGCGCGCGAGCTTGTCAAGGGTAAATAGGCCAACAGCGCGCGAGCAGGTGTAGCACAAATACGTCAAATGCTGGCGAGTCTTTCTCTTATACATACTATATAAGTAACAGAAGCTTGGAACCACTAGTAAATAATGTTAGTCATTTGTTTCGAGAATAGCTGTGGCTATAGTTTATAGGGTTAGTAACACTATTAACGACTGTCGAATGTTTCGAGTGTATAAGATGGCGTACTGTTTATAAAATTATGTACACATCGTATGTGATTCTATAGAGCAATGGATTCCAGCGTTTTTCTACAAGTTATGAAAAGCCCAAGGGGCAAGCATACGTGTATAATATGGACATGCATAGGTATTTTAACTTACTGATAAATGCCCTGTTCTAATACGGGCATCATATTACACAACTGTATTTTAACCATATCTATGAATGATAATAGGCCAGCGTTCATAGAGAGCTTTAAGTTTAAAAGGCTGGTAACGAAAATTCCGGAATGACCACCGTGGGCAGTCCGGCATTTAAAACAGACAGAAATGCGCCTTATGCGCTCTCTGGACCCTCCAGAAATATAACCGGAAATATATTTTGAGGCTCCCAATAAAGGGCTTTTGGAAAACGCTCATGTGTGTCTTTGTGAGTGCGCGTGCGCGTGTGAGTGTAAAAAACATAACTCAAAAATGAAAAGTTGGTTAAATACTAAACTTGATATTTAATCAACCTTCCACACCAAAGAATTACAAAACGTTGATGTTCTCAAAAATAACTAATGGTTTTGATTAGAATACCTTGAGTTTAAAATATTTCCTGGGAATACCTTTGAAGTCCTTTTCATTCTGAGTAAACGGAAGATATAAACTCTTGTTGGACAAAAAGTGGAGATCTCTTTAAGGAAATTTATATACAGACAAGTGCAATTTTTTGAAGAGTGAACCATTATATTGAATTGAATATTCAAGAACATGCTTTTCTGAAAGCTGAAGATATTACTCGTTTTATTTTCTCTATCATTTTCTTTTTATCTATCATTTCTTTCTTCTTCTTCTTCTTCTTCTTCTTCTTCTTCTTCTTCTTCTTCTTCTTCTTCTTCTTCTTCTTCTTCTTCTTCTTCTTCTTCTTCTTCTTCTTCTTCTTCTTCTTCTTCTTCTTCTTCTTCTTCTTCTTCTTCTTCTTCTTCTTCTTCTTCTTCTTCTTCTTCTTCTTCTTCTTCTTCTTCTTCTTCTTCTTCTTCTTCTTCTTCTTCTTCTTCTTCTTCTTCTTCTTCTTCTTCTTCTTCTTCTTCTTCTTCTTCTTCTTCTTCTTCTTCTTCTTCTTCTTCTTCTTCTTCTTCTTCTTCTTCTTCTTCTTCTTCTTCTTCTTTTTCTTCTTCTTCTTCTTCTTCTTCTTCTTCTTCTTCTTTCTCTTTCTCTCTCTCTCTCTCTCTCTCCCCTGGTCATGAAAGGAGAGCAGAATTTCAGATATCAAATGGCTCCAGGTCTGAAGAGATTTGAATATCGTTTGCGTTACTTCCGAATTCCCATTTTATCTTCAAAGAAATGTGTAATAAAACTACTTCTACAATATATGTACATCATATTTTATAGATCGCAAAATAAGCGTAGCGTGGATTCTTTGTTTCAAAATGGGAAGTACCCATGAAGAAGTACATCGTATATTGGATATTTTGTTTTATCTGCTAGGCTTCCCCTGGCAGTCCCAAACGTCGGAACTTGATTTCTTTCAAATAGATAAAAAAATTTATTGATAAATTAATTTTGTGAAGGGAATTAATTTAAACAGTAGCACGACTCACATAAATCAAAATAGCATTCAGTTACTAGGACTTTATAATTTTCACTTCATAAGGAGTCCGGGAGTGCACGTATACACACTTCTCCTCTCGTTACTATACGCCATCAGTCTTAATTGTGCTTCTGACTTAAAGGCTAGTCCTACAATAATGTTAATTGGTTTTGCTTTTGACATCAATGTTTTATATCTTTAAAAATTTATTGATTTTCATTACTGATATACACGCATGTATACACGATTTCTGCGAAAGATAGGCAGTGTTTCTGGTTAAATGAATCGAAATTTAAGTTACATATTAACCACTAGAACACAAATTCTTTTACATATCACAAAGTCTATGCACATTGGCAATATTTGAATAATGCTAGTAATTTATCGTCATTAATGTGCTTTTATGAAATCTCTGTTTATGGACCAACTGCAGTTTTCAGCAGTTACCATGCAGGAGAAAAGTTTGAACATTAAATTATGAAACCTGTTACAGCAGTTTAAGTCGCCGTTAAGGTACCTATGTTATCTCAAATGTGTATGAGATTCTTTTATGGAATTTATCGTGAATTGCTTTCTTCATCCGTTCTTGTGTTAGTGTAATGTTCTGGGTTTCTGCATTTGTCAACAGCTTTAAGTTTGCTTGGATCAATACTTGCCAGTTATACTTGTCATTGTTCTCCCCTTCTGAAAGTCTTTTATTCATCCATAGTTAAAAATTTCGCAAACAGGTATGCCAATTTCTCTTGTTTATCGACTCCTCTAAGTTCCTAGAGTTTTTAATAATTCTCTGAAGGGTAGACAACGAAGGGGACGCCTTATGCACTGCGACTTCCATATACATCTATTGCAGCTATCAATCCACCAGGGGGAAGGGAGGAAATGAGAATTGCAGGAGGTCACAGGGTTGCAGGCGGACGACACAGAGACGCGGGAAATCCCCAACAAGTACTGAGAGTTCTTCATCCTGGCGTCAGGGTCCGCTGCGCAGCCATTAACACTCCGGATCCAGCTTCGATTCAGTAGGTATAAGCTGAGCTAGATTACTCCATGGTAATGTTACCTGTTCCCCGGAGGCCGCCGGCTCTGAAAATGGGTATTTCTGGGTCGGTAGGACATTTCTTTAACAATGTCCACCTTCTGGATTATCACTTAGGTGAAGCCCAGGACTTGACTCAACGGGCTTGAGCACTATTGGATGTATTCAGTCTGCAAACGTTAGGAATCAGTCCAAGTTTGGGCACCTCGTCTTCCAAACCTGGTCGTCCTTTGCATCTTCTCCTGATTCTTCTTCCAGAAGGGCCAGGAAGGGCCACACTGACCAACGTGTGGTGCTCTGTCCAGGTTTTGGAGACCTATTCTTGGATTGTACCTGCTCCTTTACTTTTACTTGGACATATGGGGTACACGAGCAATTCAATCGCTATACTATAGATAATTCCTTTGATATGTATTAATAACTATTAGAATAATACTGCATAATGATATCATTTGAGTATTAAAAATTGATTCATCAGCGCATTGTACTGTATTCCTTATAATCCCGAACTCTTTAGTAACCTTGAATCTCATTCTTGAGCTACGGAGGGAGTCCACAATAGTAAAGAAAATACTCAGAACATTAAGGCCAGAAAAAGAATTAAGAGAACAAATTAATATTTGATTCAGATTAATAGTAGGATTTTTGACAAAATGAAAATAAAGGATTAGGATTATGATTACTATGGAGAGGATTCGGCACTGGAACGTGTGGTTTATTGTACCTAAGCTCCAAGTAGGGCATCCCCGGGAGGAAGGATGAGGCGAGAGCAGACATAGGACGGCCGACACAAGGAGTCAGGACAGCGCCGAGACTAGCGCCGACACTCGTTTTGCTGAAAGAGACCACTACATGAGAGATGCTGTGAAATGATAATGGAGATGAAATGGAGGGACAGGAAATTCGGACGATGTAATTAACCTATCCAGTATTCGCCAGGAGACCCGGGAAAATCCCGAATTAATCCATGGGTCAGTTGGGTCGGCCAGAAATCGAACCCGGGCCTCCCGAATGCAGGCCACAGACGAAACTGCTTTAGTCATCCCTCTAGATTTAAACTTTTCTGAGTAAATACTACTTGTACTTGAGGAGATGGTACAGCAACTTTTTTCGGACATAAAGAAGCAGAGAAACACAATTAAAGGTCCATGCCTCTTAAGTACTCTCATTTATCCAAAGAAATGAAGGTCTTTAAAAAGCTATGGGTGGTATTGCATGAACATACACAATTTCGTAAACGCACTTGAAGGAATAAGAAAGTAAAAATACTTCAGTTTTTAATGACTTTAACTGCGCACTTTTGTTACCCTGTTTTGACGTTGCATTTATCGTTGAGATTGTTTTATGACTTGCACGAGTCTCTAAGCACTTCCTTATGAGAATCATTTGGGCAAATTGCTAGTCTTTAAAGCGCTAGTGAGACACTTTATGGAGCAAATGGCCGTTTGGGAGAATAATAATCTCCGGAGAACTCGTTAATAATCGCCTAATGCTGCCAATCCGGCATTTTCTCTTAGACTGACTACAGAAAATTTATCTAAGATCACGTGCATGGCACTTGACGAGAAATAATTTCATGCTGCAGTGCCCTTTGAAAGGAGATAATTTCTCTTAGTATTTACCCGCACTTTTTACTTACTTTTTGCCAGTTTAAAACCAACATTTTAGCATCGAAATTTGAAACACTTGTGCCCATTGAAAGAAAATGGAGAAGATATCATGTTCATTGTTGCTAAAAAATCACTCTAATGATTATGAAAATGCATGATATATTGACGTGATAAATAAATAAACATTTTTTAACATAAATCGCTATAAAGTATTTTTATCTCTACTGACGATCATATGGGAAAGCACTGAGAAAAACACTTACTACATTGAATCTTTTTATTTCATTAAGATACGTGGGCTGTTCAATAAAGAATGATCACATTTTTTTTTGACAACATACCTTTACTCATCCTCATAATTTTGATGGTTCTTCTCAAAATAGTCTCCCCTGAATGCGATGCACTTGTCCCAGCGTTTCTGCCAGTCTTGAAAAACATGCTGGAAACCATTTTTTGAGAGATCCTTCAAAATCGCCTCCGCAGCCTTCACCACTGCTTCTGATGATGGGTAATGCCTCCCACGAAGGCGTTTCTTCAAATTATGGAATAGAAAAAAGTCACATGGGGCTAAATCCGGACTACAGGGAGGGTGAGGGATACACTTCACGTTGATTTTTACAAGATATTCAGCAACAACATTGGCAATATTCGGCCGCGCATTATCGAGGTGCAGCATCCAGCCTGCTTCAGGGAAATGTGGTCTTTTGCGCCAGGTATGGACTTGCAATGTTTTAAGGACATCCCTGTAATATTGTCCAGTTACTGATGTGTGTACTGGTACAACATGCTGATAAACCATTCCATGACTATCAAAGAATGAGATGATCATAACTTTTCCAGCAGAAGCAACCAGTTTTGCTTTTTGGAGGGTTGGTGATGAAGGAGATTTCCTCATTGAGCTTTGCTGTTTGCTCTCAGGATCAAAATGATGTAGCCAAGTTTCATCCGCAGTGATTACGTTTCAAAGAAACTCCGGATCTTCCTCTAACATCAACTTTAACTGAATGTTACCTCAATTGCAGCGGTAGGCGCTACTAAACATGTCTGAACTTGCCTGGTTCTCACAGGCGAAAACCAGGAGTACCAACAATGAAACTACTACGGCGTGTTAGTTTCACATTAAGCTAACAGAATGTAATAAGGCTGAACTTTAGTGCGAAAAATTATGACCATAAAAAATTATGATCATTCTTTATTGAACAGCTCTCATATATTTTACTTTACGTTTTTCTGAAATATTCGTGTTATATTTACAATTTTTTCTTTGAAGCGTCATCTATGTAGTTCATGTTTACTTCACTAGTATTCATTATTAATGTACAAGGAGTTACATTGTAGTATCAGATTCGTTTTAGGATAAAATGAATAAGAATGTAAATAAAATAATAACGCCTAAAATATTTTTAAATGTAATTTAAGGATGGAAGGGATTTTATCAATATTTTTATTAACACCTATGGTTTATTTGAACTTGTTTGATGAAGTAATAGAGGGTGAGCTATAAGTGCAGCTGAGCTAACGTGCAAACTAGCTAATCAGCTTAGCCTGCCCGGATACCATTTGCAACCAAACATGATTCATGTAAAGCGTATAGCATCATTTTTTCTCTTCAAACATTATAGATATGTTAAGAAAGTTTGTTTTATGTGACCAATTTTTCTCTAGTGTATCTAAAATTGTTCCGTGAATATTAATAGAACACTAATCACTGAATGATAAGACACACTTAACCCTTCGTAGGTCGCGCCTTACACGGTCGGGGGTGCGGTATCCAGTAGGCGCCAATTACGTTTGAAATACTTTTATTTATTTTTTGAATATATGTCATTATTTTTAAAAAGTTTCATTAAATTATTTTGTATTTTCATGTTTAATCTTAATAATACTAATGGTAGATTAACACAAACGACACTGTAGTGTTAACAAAGAGGCAACAGGTGTTAAGATTTAGTATGAACGAATAAAACAACTTATTTAACGAAAATAGAGGATAGCACATGATGGCTATTTTTATTGTTTTCCTATTTTACACTATAGTACTTTTTGTAACTCCAAATTCGCAAAGCACTCATATAGTATATCATTCTACCATGTTCCGAATAAAAATACTTTTTGCAGTTTCTACAGGTTATGTGAAATAGTTCTACGTGTAACTCTGGTATCCCGATGCTATCCTCACTTTGTATTTCCATCCTTTTCTAACGAGAATAAAGCACCTCAAATAGTGACATTCTGTGACATTCCTCTGTGTCAGAACTTCCTTCTCTTCTCTCAGGTAAGTAATTCATCTGCATTTGTATCAAGTCTTCTTCACTTGTTCATCTAGTTGCCCTAGATCGACATCGTCACTCTGTAGTAAATGGACGTGTAATTCTATGTCATTTGGGTTACTTGGACCACCTAACTTGCTCGTTCCAGATTGTACAGTATACCACAGGAAAGAAAGTCTCAGGGGCCTGAGACGCAGGGGGGTTGTTTATGGTTCCCACATCCTCCCTGGATAGATTTATGACACCCCATGTCAGTTCAGTTACAGACCATTCAAAAACGTTCTGACATCTTCTACTTTTGTGAATAAATCTTCTCGGTTTTGGTGTACCGAGTGAACAGGGCGCATGTTTTTAACGGTTCTACTCCTTGTGTAGCATGCGTTCTCTGTCACACACATTCGCTGTCCTTGTCCTACTGTGTAAGGATGGCACTTGATGGCACATTCCTTCCTTGGCTTTACTTTGCGTTGGTGGACAGTAGGAAAAATGGACGGGTTCGGTCGCGTGGTCTCCAGCGGGGGCAAATGCTGAAATTCGCAGTACGTGTAACCCCAATTATAAAGAATTATCAAAAGATCAGCAATATATTGTCAACCAAAGAGTTAATGACAGCGGTGGCGTATAGTTTCAAAATTCAAAAATCTAAAAGCGTTACGGGAAAAACAGACGGCCGGCGCTTTCTGAATGCACCGCGACCGACGGAGGGTTAAGGAAATCACTACCTCAATTCATATTCCTTGGGCACTTAAATGCATTACTCCACTGAAGTTCCTAATTTGGTATTAGACATCTGAGTCAACAGTTTAATGGACATTTTATATCCCATATGAAAACAGATGTCCACAAAGTAGGATTACAAATTGGAAGGTGTCTATAATAATCTTTTATGCTCTACTGTCAAAATGCTGGATTCTTAGTGTAATGCAGATTCGTTGTTCCTAAAGGGAGATTAGAAACCCTATAGTGCTATGTCTTGATAACGTAAAATATGTGCGTGATCTTTGATGCCGTCTCCAACTTCTTTCTTCAATTAATCTGCTGCTAACTGTTCCAGTGGTGAGAATTTCTTCAGAGTATGTGTGTACGATAAACAACATCAGCAAAAATTAAAAAAGCTGAAGTTATTCACAGTGGAGCTAATGTAATTCAATAAGTTATATATAACACTTTTCATTTATCTTAAATATTAACCTACATCACAACAGGACTAGTTTTGAAAATCTATCGGTTGCATCATCAGCTAATTTCTTAATAACGAAACAAATTTGTAACTGGTGATTAGATTTACGAAACTAATCCAGTTGTGATATACGAAGAATGAATTATCACATTTTTTTTTTTGACAACGTACCTTTACTCATCCTCATAATTTTGATGGTCCCAGCGTTTCTGCCAGTCTTCAAAGACATGCTGGAAACCATTTTTTGAGAGATCCTTTAAAATCGCCTCCGCAGCCTTCACCACTGCTTCTGATGATGGATAACGCCTTCCACGAAGACGTTTCTTCAAGTTATGGAATAGAAAAAAATCACATGGGGCTAAATCCGGACTATAGGGAGGGTGAGGAGTGCACTTCACGTCGATTTTTGCAAGATATTCAGTAACAACATTGGCAATATGCAGCCGCGTATTATCGTTGTGCAGCATCCATCCTCCTTCAGGAAATGTGGTCTTTTGCGGCTGATATAGACTTGCAATATATTCAAGACATCCCTGTAGTATTTCCCAGTTACTGATGTGTGTGCAGGTACAACATGCTGATAAACCATTCCAAGAACATCAAACAATGAGATGACCATAACTTTCTCAGCAGAAGCAACCACTTTTGCTTTTTTGGTGGTTGGTATGAAGGAGAAATCCACACTGAGCTTTGCTGTTTGCTCGCAGGATGAAAACGATGTAGCCAAGTTTCATCAGCACTGATTACGTTTGAAAGAAACTCCGAATCTTCCTCTAACATAATCATTAACTGCATGTTACCTCCATTGCAGCGGTAGACGATACTGAATATGTCTGAACTTTCCTGGTTCTCACAGGCGGGAACCAGGAGTACCAACAATGAAACTACTACGGCGTGTAGAAGAATAGAATATACTAAGGTTGAATTTTAGTGCGGAAAATTATGACCGTAAAGAAATTATTATCATTCTTTATTGAACAGCCCTCGTATATTAATATAAAAATGTGAAGTTTTGTCACTAATTATTATAATCCTTTCTGTACACCAATTAAGTTTCTGGTGTATTTAATGTGGCTAATAATGATGAACTTAAACTGCGTTTCCGTCAGTTAAGATTGAAGATTATTTACCTCTCTTCCTGTAATTTCTTTATAAAATTATTACTTATACTTATGTCAATATTTCGGTGTGAATATGCTAAATACATCACTCATTATATCAGAAACTATATCTGATTGAAATTTTAGCAGCATATATATCTTCATATTTCACTGATTTTTATTTATCCTATTTCATATTTTTTAAATATCACATCTTGATTTAAATTGCTTTTATGGCTATCCAATCTTGCTAGGTATTAACACGAGTGCATATTTGTAGGTTATTTTGTTTTACCTAAGCATTAGTTTATCTATCTTCAGTATCTGGAAGAAAACCGGTAACTTATACCACGTATTGGCATGTCCAGTAAAAGCTATTATTGGGCCCCACAAAGATACACGGAGGAACCTCCAAAACCGTGACAGAGCACAGCATGTACTCAACTTGACCTTTTCTGCTTGAATGAGACCTCTGGGAAGAGTGCCCAAGGGCAATCAGATCCAGTAAACCACGTACCTAAGCATGGATGGGATCCCTAACGTTTCCCAACTGAACATATACGATGCCACTAAAATCCGTCCGTAAGCCTCGAACCTCCAACGGTTTGCTGAAAGGCAGCATGCTCAATGAGGAGCAACTTGACGACGCCAGGGAGAAACCCTCACAGAGCATATCTTATCCGCCAGCCGTAATACGCCGAACACCTTCGCCTGGTCTTTCAACACTGAAGCATATCACGATGAAGGAAATGGTAGAAACAGGAAATCTTGGTTAGGGAAGTTGTGGTAGAAAAACTAACCATCCAAGCATTCGACTATGGACCCGGGCAAACAATGAAAAGTGCATGCTCTGAGTGTGCGGACGTTAGGAAAGGAACCTGTTACCTCGAATGTCACGAGCATTCTCACTTGGTGCAGAAGATGACATCTTAAGAGTGGTAGCAATTTCTAGAGCAAAGGGCAGTCTTAAGTTTCCTGTCTACTCCGAAGAAAAGTTTCCAATACCTTTTCTCTCTATGAAGTGATTCAGAATCCATAAATATCAAATTCAGCGACATTTAAAAATAGATAACATATGAACATTGTACTTACAGTGATAATATATAATATATCGAATTAAAGAGGAAATGCTGATTAATAAGAATATAGCAAATAAAATATATAATTTTTGGACAATTTTTGCATTATCATAATGGTGAATTCGGCGCATATCTCTGTGCATTTTACAGTTATATGGAGTTGGTTTTGGACATTGAAAGAGACGAACACTGTGAAAAGAACCACTTGAAGAGTGGATTATTTAAGCCGCGGGAGAGCATCGTACTCAGGACCTCTTCAGTCAAGTTGTTTGGAAGTGCCGATATCCGTGTGACCAAATCTTAAGAGCCACACAACAGTTCCGCTTTAGAGGAAAGGAACCGGCTATTCTTTACAATGTCTTATCTCAAACAAAAAGACGTACGACTTGTAAATCAAGTCAAGGCCTCCTGCAAACTTGCACAGGTAAAAGGGGAGAAGAGGACCGTAATACCGTATTGGGATGCCTAGGCATGCACGCACTGTGCACCCAAGCGGGGCTAATGTCGCCGGCGCCAGAGACCTCTTTTATTGGCCTGTCAACACAAAACGTGTTTCGGTACGTCTATAAATAGACTATTAGTGGTAACTCACAAAACACGTAGCGTTCCTTGGTTTCTACAAATTGCCCCTTGCCGGCAATAACACCCCTCTTCCCTCACACATCGCGTGTCTGCAGGTGAGAAAACAAAAACAATCCGACAGAAAACATCATCATTAATTTTTATTGGCATGGCGTGTTTCGCTCAAATTGAGTGAACTGAAAGGCAAAATTGTACCTCAGCGCACAGATTAAGTTTATGGTAACAGAAACAACACTCAGATATCTGTAAACTGTAATTTTTTTTAGTAAATTTAGTGTTGAACACCCAGTGAGGTAAACAAATCTACCCTTGGAAATTAATTGTTCTTTCACACTGGCCCTGTGTAGGCTAAATTGTCGAAACGCAGAGTCAAACTGAAAAATTCAATGTCATAGCCGGGATTTGAAGCACGGATCTTCTGGTTTCCGTCCAACCGCTCTACCATTGAGCTACTATGGCCAACGTGTCGATATGACATTAAATTCTCCAACTGACTCGCATTTTCCCGGTAAGCCGCTTAGCAGTTCTCATAAACACATGAGACAACTACCTTAATGGCGACTTACAATGTGTAAGTACTTTAAGGCCCGGGCTTTATAGTTAACCACTATTAGGTCAATTAATGGAAATTAATTGTTCTTTCACACTGGCCATGTGTAGGCTAAATTGTGGAAACTTAGTGGTTAACTATAACTTAACATAGTGGTTAACTATAAAGCCCGGGCCTTAAAGTACTTACATGATGTAAGTCGCCATTAAGGTAGTTGTATCATGTGTTTATGAGAACTCCTAAGTGGTTTACCGGGAAAATACGAGTCAGTTGGAGAATTTAATGTCATATCGGCACGTTGGCCATAGTAGCTCAATGGTTAGAGCAGCTGGATGGAGACCAGAAGATCCGTGGTTCAAATCCCGGCTATGGCAGTCTGACTCTACGTTTCCACAAATCTACCCTTATCACTATCGCAGGAAGTTTTAGGTGTGCAACTCCTGTCTATGGTAGAACAGGTATTGCATAGGGATTTCGCAGGAATCATGCTTTATCTTCAGCCACTCTCATAACAGAGCTTTTTAAACTTTATAGTTATCCATATATACGATATATTCGGTTACTTTGACTAAGAAAGAAGCTAATACAGATCACTAGATGCTCTTTATTCTCCTCGGTGGAGTAGATGGTAACGTATCCGCTCATATTCAAGAGGTCCCGAGTTCTAATTCTGGTCAGGGTTAGTTACATAGACAAGGTTTCTCCGGGGTTTTCCTTTATTCTGAAAGGTGAATGTCGGGACCCTGGGCTAATTTGAGCATAATTTCATCCATTTCATTCATCGTTTGATATGACTTAACGTTGGAGGATATAAAATGAAAAAAGGTATATATATATAAACGCCCTATTTTATTCTGGTATTAAAGATTGTTTTAAGGAATGGCAAATTATCTAATAGTTCCTCATACATATTTTCATAAAAAGAAATATGCACAAGGTGTGACCTTAATTGAGTCATATATTTGGGGTACGTGTTTCTGACATCAAAACAGTAAAGAGAGTTCATATATATATTATTTTAGTTAAAACACAAACTCGAGTGTTAAAAAAATTGCTCAAAGTGGATTCCTTTTGCTTCGGTGCATGCAGCAAGCCTGCGTTCAGTGCTCTGGCGTACTCTTGAAAATTCGTGGTGAGTTTCGTATTTTGTCTAATATAGTTTCGATAAGTTCTCTCAAAATGTCAACATCAGGTACAGGAGTTGCATAAACCAAAGACCTCAAATATTTCTATAGAATAAATCCATGCATCAAAGCAAGAGCCACTTCGAGCAATTTTTGTAACTTTCGATTTTGTGTTGTAACTCTGAAATAATTTATCTTCAGACTCAAATACATACCCAAATTTTATGGTCAACTTATACATATAGTTTGCTTTTATGCACCATCTTTATCACGTTTAAAAATTACGTGATCCTTTTTTTTTTCATATGAGTGCATAGTTAACAAATTAGTCAAATAAATAATTAGGTATAGCTTTCAAATCATGCAACTAATTATCCCAATACAGCGTATCCCTAAAACTTAATATTTAAATATGAATGCGTTAATTATTATACTAACAATTAATTTGCATTAAAATTCCTGAAAACATTTCGTGTTGGGTGCACTCATGTACACTTTAATGAAAATTTGAATCTTGAAGGATAAGGGAAACCCCCGGATAAACCTTATCCAGGAAATTCACCCTAACTGAGATTCGAACTCGGGACATCTTGACATGCTTATATCTACGCTATCGAGTCGGGCTTTATTTTCTGCTGAAAATTTAATATCCTCCAATGCTAAAGTCGGTAACTTTTCACACAACTTGCAAAACCTTTCGATATAATTTGTTTTCGCCACTTTTAAATGGTTTCCTTCTGTAATGTTTACAATTTGCACGGAAGCAGCAATATTGTAGAACCGATTTCCCGCTTCCTTATGCTTTTAAACTGCGCAAACGCAGCGTGCACTTTAATTAATACATACAAAGTACCCTTATATACCAAGTAAATGACGAATTAATTAGTATTTGATAGTGTCAAACTGAAAAAGTCAATGCCATGGCTGAGATTTGAACCACGGATCTCTTGGTTTCCGTCCAGTCGCTCTCATCCATTGAGCTACCACAGCCACCGTGCCGTCATGACATTAAATTCTCCAACTGACTCGTATGTTTTCCCGGTAAACTACTAGGGGCTATCGTATTCGAGATACACCGTTTGTGGCAACTTACTATTGTAAGTACTTTGAGTCCCAAACTTCATCGTTGAACTCTTGTTATTTAAGTTAGTTGATGGAAATTTATCGTTCTATCATACTAGCTTTTTATAGTCTAAGGTTTTGGATGGATAGAATCAAACTGAAAAATTCAATGCCATGGCCGGGATTTGAACCACGGATCTCTTGGTTTCCGTCCAGTCGCTCTTGCCCATTGAGCTACCATGGCCAACGTGCCGCCATGACATTAAATTCTCCAATTGTCTGGTATTGGCCTTAGCCTACACCAGGCTAGTTGAAAGAACTATTAATTTCGATCAATTAACTTAAATAGTAAACTTAAATAGTGTTTGACTGTTGCATTTATAATAATGCAAAATTGTTTATATATTTTGCATTTAATTAATGTCTCTAAAAGTAATATGCGAACTATATTTTTATCCGCATAGAGTTACAATTCTAAACCACCAATGATGAACATGCACACGTGCTTTTGTTTTCATCGTCCCATAAATTAAGGACGATGCCAGTATAAATGATAGATAAATGGAAGGAATTGATTCTTTCTTTTGCGCTTAATTTCACATATAATTTGCTTTTAGAGTGGCAAAGTGATATAAGTGGACTGTATAACTTATGTGGCAACAAGGCCAGAGTAGCATACTGCAATATATGGAACAAGGTACAAGAGGTAAACAAAAGGCACTCCATGAAGAGAACGCATATTCAAGAAGCGGTGATTAATATCCGTTATAAAGATGCACTGGTCATTCGCCTTAACTGAGCCGAGTAGCGAAGTAATTAACCATTTAACCAAGTCCCGTTATAACTTGCTACCTACCGTTGCTCCAGCATCTGCACGCAATGGACCTCCCTTTTCTTGCGAAACACCATGCTTTGGGAAAAATAATTTTGAGTAGTGATCTAGTTTTATGCTGTACGGCTTGTAATTGAAATAATTGGCAGTGTCGTAGGTTCCATTATCAAGGATAATTTACAGTAAAATTTCGATCCCTTGTGGTACAAGAATGCTGCATACTATGAACTTGTTCTACTTAAAAATACAACGTCTTTCCCCCCAGACTTACACCAGCGTTCTACCCAAATTTAGATGCTTTCCTATACATTCCTAATACACCATCGATTGAGATAATCCCGAGTAACGCATAGCGTTCGCAGGATCGACTCCCGTCCTGGCTATTTCGTGATTTTCACTGCAGGTTGCTGTTTCATCTCTTTGGTATATTACCGGTTTTACATTATGGTCGTGTATAGAGACAAACAGACAAACCGCACGCACGCACACAACAAAGACCTTTTTCTAAAAGGACATTATTTTCATGCATCAAACCGATGGTTAGAACGAAAATAATGACTGATAATATTGCCATTTCTTGTTTGGAAATGACATTGTTCGAATTCCTGCATCTGTTATTACTGTACGCTTGGAATTTGATATTTTTAAAAGAAATAAATAACCTAAGTTGCGTATAGGTCTTATTCATATTCATTGCAACTTAATACAGTGTTTGAACACAATTAAGCCATGTCATTTATAATGCATACTCTCTCTTAAAAGTAAACGATTACAAATGTAAAAAAATTGTCATTTGTCTTCTCTCTCTCTCTCTCTCTCTGTTGTCATCAAAATATTCATCTATACTGTAATAGGCTCTGCTTACAAGAATTTAGTCAGTTTAGATTTAAACTTAGCAGTTGTCACAGTATTTTTTAGGCTTTCCGGAATATTGTTAAGTAGTTTTGGACCAAAGTATTGGGGCTTATGTTCAAAAAGTTTTAGCCTGTGACCTTTAACTATATAGTTATTCTTTCCCCTTATTCCATATGTACGGATATCGGAATTTGTGGAGGTTATATTCCTGTTATGTATAAAAGGTATTGTTGGCAGAATAAATATGCAGAGAAGAGTAAGTATGTTTAATATTTTAAAACATGGCCTGCATGAACTCGTACGTGTTATTTTTGCCAGGTATCTGATAGCTCCTTTCTGTAGGAGAAAAATTCTGTTAAAGTTTAATTTGGAAGTGTGTCCCCAGAGCTCGATGCCATAAGAAATGTGTGAATATATTAATGCAAAATATACTAACTTACTAGTATCTACTGAGAGAAAATTGGCTAAATATTGCAACACAAAAAGTCCTGAACTTAATTTACTTTCTAATTTTTCAATGTGGTTGTTCCAAGTTAAGTTGTCATCAAGGATTAAACCTAAAATATTCACACTGGACTAGACTATTGCCTATATTAAGCTGAGGTTCGAAAGGACGTCTCTTAAAACAAATCGAATTAATTCGCTTTCTTCTGCATTAGTACACAGACTGATATCATTAAAATACTGTGCCTCGATATTGGAGGTCAAATTTGTACCGACTTCTAGATTTAGTAAGTTGCTGTTGCTGAAACCTAGTGTGGCATCGTCTGCATACAAACTTAAAGCTACATTACCCTGTACCACAGTCTTTATGCCATTAATATACAGAATAAACAATATAGATCCCAAAATAGACCCCTAGGGCACTCCATGCTATACATCTACAGGTTTTGAAATAAAGTCACCTTGTTTATATTTCAGCTGTACATACCAATTGTGTTCTGTTAGTCATGTAGTATAGTATCAGGTTATTAATTAGACCTCTGAGTCCAATACGTTCAACTTTATTTAATAGAATTTTTGTATCGAAACAATCGAAAGCTTTTGATAGATCTAATAAAACCCCGGCTGCAAACTTACCTGCATCAATGTTTTCAATTATGTACTCTAGAAACATTGAAGCTGCAGATATGGTAGATTTTCCATGGACTTACAAGCTAAGTCATCTAAGATCCATCGAAAATAATAAATCTAATACATGTAGTGCTCTCGAAGGAGAATTTATGGAACTTTAAAAGGATATTTATTACTTTCACAGACAACGTGTACTTATTTTTTCCATTCCCTTCAGATTAATCAAGCTAACTGAGGATCATGTGATTGCGAGTGAAATTACGAGATTTCGCGTTTGTTTGTTTCTCGTGTCCATGTAAGGAAAGGAATTTCTAGGTGAATATATTGCGACAATTTTGAAATAATTGAACATCTCTTCGGGCCGTGCCGTGGCCGAGTAGTTAGACCACTCACCAAAGCAGCCCAGATTCGATTCGAGGCAACCACAATTGAGATATGCAGTGGACAAGTCGGCATGAATTCTTCGCATTCTCAGGTTTCCCCCGCCAGCATTCCACAAATTGTTCCATCTTTATCTTTCCTGTATTTCATTTTGCCCTCATTAGATCAGGACGTGAGACATTACCCCTGCTGTGGTTCGAAAGTGGTCTCAGCAGACGGCTCGGAGATCGGCAACCGACCTACAGGTGGTGGAAGTGGTTCACTCAGAGCATATCATCCTGCCATGCACCGCCGAGACTCTCGCCAACACTTCTATCCTGAAAGAGATTTTGTAAAATGATAATGGATACGAAGTGGAGGGACATAAAATTCACCTGCCCAGCATTCGCTGGTGATTCGGGAAACCCATGGACCAGGTAGATCGCCCATGGAAATCGAACCCGAGCCTCCCGAATGCGTAACACAGACGAAACCACCTGAGACATCCAGCTCGGTACAGATGATATTTCTAGTGCTGCACCACTATTTGAGAATGACCAGAAAATGGTGGTCGAAAACATGTTTCGGAGCATTGCAATATCAAAATCTGAGTGAGTAATGTTTAACAAAAAATATCATCTACTCATAAAGGACTAAAAATATCTATTGAGGTTTAAGTATTAAGAAAAAATGTTTTTACTCCACGAAAATGGGAATGTCCCCTTGGGCATGTAACTGGGGTTTTAATATTTAAATTATGATAATGAATTTTGAGAAAGCACCTTTTATTCTCCTTTGAGTTCTCTCCTCAATAGACGCCAAACTGTCACATGCAGAGAAA